>JAODLI010016536.1:0-23445 GCA_027575585.1 Percopsis omiscomaycus
AGCACCATGTAACCCCTACCTGCTCCATGTAATAGCACCATGTAACTGTAAGTCTCTTTGGATAAAAGCGTCTGCTAAATGACCTCATTGTAATGGCAGGAATGTGTGGAATAAATAGAAATTCATTTTCTGATGATCTACCGATATTCCTGGATCCTACAAGTCAAAGCCTTGGTACTGCCTGTATGTTTAAATACATAAAATAGACAAATAAATAACACCCAGGCTATGGTATGCCAACAATTCGGTGTGGGTGAATTCATATAACTGAATATTTGTTGCCTGCAAACACATCTGAACTTGATTACACATAATGTAATAATAGTTTAATAGTGTATATAAAATTGGGCAGGTAACTGATAAGCATGCTAAACACAAAGACAGACACACACACACACACACACAAACAACCACACACAGCGAAACACAGTGAGTGGTTACATATGCTGTCCACCTGAATTGCTCTTCAGGGATCAATAAAGTATTATCTTGCTTCAATGAGCTGATCACACGCAGAAAATGCACATGCTACCAAGCACACATCCTCAGAATGTATTTTACATTATAGATGAAGCTGTCATCAATAAAGGCACTCTGTGTAATACTCTGCCAGTGTGTGTGTGTGTGTGTGTGTGTCTACCAGTGCCAGCACCGTCTCTGTATAGGAAGACTAAGGCTGATCCATTAGCATCCGGGTCAGAGGGAACACTGATCTGTTGTGCCTCCATCCATGTACTGTATCAGGACAGCTAACCGCACCGGTACACACAGAAGACATATAGTCACAAACACAGTGGTGCAGTCCCAGGAGGCCTCGTGTGACTGTCACCAGGCCTCATTCACCATCTCACCATTTGTCTTTCCCCTCTGACTCACGCGTGCGTTCCCCAGTTGAGATCGATAGCGTGACAAATTGAGCCAAGCAGCTGCGATTACGATGGATAGCACCGGCCTCTCGTTGCCGCCCTTTTCACAGGTGAAGTTAAAGTGCAAAAAAACTGCCGGCTACAGCGAGTCTGCGGACTCGCCACTAAACACCCAGAAGTTTCCAGATTCAGGTTTCTTTGTTTTGTTCTAAACTTCTAACAGAGAAGCCTTGTATCTGCTGTTCCAAACGAGCCAGAAGCACAGGGGTTTCTCAGAGGAGAAAAGCCGGCCTAATTCACAAGCATTTCCAGTAAAGGCACCGAATCCGGTCAGAGAGCGATCTCTGCGGTTTTTCCCACACAGATCTATCCGACTGTCTGTCTTCCCCATTACCATGCCGGGCACCTCCACTCCTCTAAACCCATCTATCCTGTCTTATCGCCTCTCTGTTCTGTTCTCTATCGCGCTACTCCTCATTTCCTTGTATCCATCCATCACATCAAGGCTCTCTCTCTCTCTCGTATTTCTTTCACATTACCCTCCAATCACAGCAATCCCCTCTCTTCCTACTTTTGTCATTTGTGTCGTTTTCTCCTCTCCCTTTCCTCCTCACTTTTTCTCATTCTCTCCGTCGCTCACAGAGGGAATAGTCTCTATTAATTGAGAGTAAAAGTAGGTCTCTTGGTGCAGTGTAGTGCCATGTTTTCATCTCATTACACTGGGTAAAGTGGGTTAGGGAGGAATTTATAACTTGTGTGCATGTGCGTTTGTGTGTGTAAAGCAGTGCTCGTTGGCTATCCCTACACAAGCATCACTTTGATGCTTGAGCATACGGCGGCCATTTTGCCCATGAAGTAAAACACTGTTTTTCATGAGGCAGCAATCCTGGGATCTAATTGGCGGTATTTTTGTTATATTGCCACCCGCGTGACTTTATGTTATTCATCACTCTTGAATGCCGTTGCTGTCTTTATAAGCAGAGAAGTTATGCTGGCTGCGTGTGTGAAGCAATACAGTTGTAAACATTGAACTAAACTGAATTACTGATAGATTGAATTAAAACCTCATTACCCGGGACACTTAAGAAGATGACTATATCAGGAAGGAAGCTTGACACACAAGCCAATATCATTTTCACCCTTTGTGGGTCTGATATTTAGCATTCAGCAGTGCCTGCTAACACTCATATCACCGTTATGCTTGGCAGACCTCTAAAAAGGTGTGATTTAATAGGGAATGTTGTGTCCAGTATGTTACCCTATAACTGAACGGTACTGTAGTTAGCTGTTGGCGGTGTTTAGCACATTACCTGCCCACATGACCAGAACCACTACGATGATGATGAGTTCTCCGGCCCTCAGCTGGGCAGTCTGAATTTCCACCGAGACTTCATCTACAGAAAAGGCACACGCACACACGCGCATTTAAGCATTCACACACCTATTTGGGTTTAGAGTTCTTGCGTATATAGGCAGAGGGCGGAGATTAAGTTAACAATTGTGTTAAGTTTCCGTTCATTGATTTTACTACTTCAAAATGTCTGTAAACGTTCCATTTCAGGTCCCGTTCATTAGTCCAGTCCTGTCCTGCGCCCCGCCCTCATTACTAAGCGAATTAGCTCTAAGCACATAAGTCAGACAAATCTATGGGTTAAAGCTTTCATCTTTGCCCTGTTGCCCACTAAGAATCAGCAATGTTAAAGCAGGTATTTGTAGCTGCTTTGGCATTATTGATTGTGTGTGTGTGTGTGTGTGTGTGTGTGTGTGGTTTTGCTTGTCGCCATTACCATTAATCAAATGCCACAGAAGACCACACGATGTACGGCCTCTGGTGGCACATATGAAATAAGCATCAATCTTAAGCTCTACAGGGGAAGGTGACAAATTCCCACTGGGATAGATTAAAAAAAATATCACTCTACAGTGGAGAGAGACGAAGTCATATGAGTCATATGAGAGAAAGACCCCGGTGAGGCTTGAGAAGGAGACAGCCTTGGTGAGAGAGAAAGAGAAAGTGAAAGTGAAAGACAAGTAAAGGTTGGAAAATGAGATATTTTTGTTGTGGTGACAAGAGAAAGCGCAAGGTGTCCCAGGCTCCTTTAACGGTGACCCAGCTGCATAAACACACTTATTTGACAAAGTGACGCCTTTCTGGGACAAATGAAATGTCATGGCTGGGTGAATTCTCCCACATCTCCAGATCACTGGCTGTGAATCATGTTTCTGGAAGCCTTTAGGGGCTACAGTCATCGTAGAAGTGGTACACAAGGCATGAAGGTTTTTTCAAGAGTGTAACACACATATTCCTTCTTTAATAATATACATAATTACATAATTCCCTGAGAGGGACAATAGAGGGGAATGAGGGCAGATAGAAAGACACAATCAATTGTAATCAGACATATTATAATCAGATAATCAGACAGACAAACAGCTGACAGGTACACAGTTTAAACGACTGCGACAGACAGGCAAATAAAACAACAAAAGAAAGGCATGTTAAGTGACAGAAGACAGGTTCAGCAACAGACAAGACTGACAGATAAGCAGGTATAGAAGCAGACAGCTATAGAGACAGACAGGTTAAGCAACAGACAGCTATAGAATCAGACAGACAGACAGACAGCTATAGAGTCAGACAGGGAAGCAGGGTTTTGTGTTGTGCCTGTGGCCATGTCAAGCAGATGCTACTGGTGTCTGGCTGATTAATACCTGCTTAGTAGGGGAGGAGAGCAGTAATGGCCAGGAGATTAAATTAGGACAGCTAATAAATGCTCCTCTGAACACAAACACACACACACACAAGAACCTCTGTCAAAGTCGATTGCAAACAGAAAAACCCCGAAGCCTTTGATAAATGCTTGAGGGGGGTGATGCAACAGAACCAGGTGTCTCGCCGATGCCTCCATCTCTTATCTTTGCTCTTCTGATGAGTGTGTGTGTGTGTGTGTGTGTTTTCTTCTTCTCTGACGCGGCTCGTGGCAGCCTATTTGGGTCGAAGGGGAGACGATCACAGAGGGAGAGAGCTATATGAGTCACTCCAGATAGCGGCAGCCCCTGCAGCCGGCTAAGGTGAGGAGCGCTTCATAAGGGGAGGGGAGAGGCAGGCAGATCTCTGGCTTTCATTTAATCACCCAACACGCCTGCTTCCCCTCCAGCAGCGATGGACTCCCGTTGGAAGGGGAAGCTAAATGTTAGCCGTCCGCCGTGTTGCTTGTGCCAGTCCAGCGGTCGAGTAATACATCTCTGTGTGGACTGTGTGTGTGTGTGTGTGTGTGCGTGTGTGTGCGTGTGTGCGTGCGCTTGTGTTCTCCTTCGACCGGTGTGTGTTTTCTTGCTAATTTAGACGCACACGTAACGCGTCGTGCGCAGTACTAGCTTGTGTGCGTTTTTCTACATGATTATGGCCCTGCGTATATGCCCAATTTCATATGACGTATATGACTTGTATGCTTTTGGCTGGTACTGTACGTCATATGCAAAACATAATGTTTATGTGGTAAAAAAAACGAAGAACTGGCATATATGCAAAAAGTATAGTATAGGGCTCACCCTGTGTCTGTGTGTGTGTGTGTGTGTGTGTGTGTGTGTGTGTGTGTGGGTGTGTGTGTGGGTGTGTGTGCGTGAGACTCACTGGGGCTCTTGGAGGCCATCTTCTCAGACTCTTTGGGCGTCCTGAAGAGCACGGGCTCACTGGGGGGGCCACTGCCCCCCATGCTGATGCTCTGAACGTGCACAATGTACTCGGTGTCCTCGTCCAGGTCCCACAGCGCACAGGAGCGCGTCGTCGTGTTCACCTCCTGGATGAACCTCAGCATGCGCACGTCCTTCTTCTGCAGCCAATCACAGCCAAGAGGGGGAGGAGCTTAGCCACTGTACTCTAACCGTTTTTTCTAACCGTCTACCGTTATCGGGTGAAAGAGACGAGCTATTTTTCTGGCTGGCCAGCCGCTTTAACGTGTTACAAAGTTGAATTAGCACTAAATCACTTGCTTTTTGTTTTATTTTAAAGTGAATTGTATGTTTATTTAAGCATTAATGAGGTTTTTTGTTTAAGCTTCTACAGAACTTCAATGGATTTACATTACTAAGTCTTGCATCTGATTCTAGGGCTAGAAAATTAAACACACGCACAAAGTCAGACATGGATATACACATCCAAACAGCAGCCCTTAATCCATGCGCGCACGCACACACACACACACACACGCACACACACACAGCAGAAGCAAGGGTCACCTGTTGGGTGATGGCAAATCCAATGACTGGATCTCCTTCTAGGATCTCCCATGTGACCACGGCTGAGTTCACCTCCAACTCTCTGATGGTGACATTAAGTGGAGCTGACAGCAGCGTGTCTGGCACACACACGCACGCGCACACACACACACACACACACACACGGTAGATACAAATACATAAACACACAAAGACACAAACAGACACAACACACAAAATACGGACAAGTGCACAGATACAAACACACAAGAAAGATAAAGTGCATTCAGGAATATAGACTCAGACTGCAGCTATTGCTATTGCATGTATACCTGTACACACACTCACACTCACACACACACACATACCCTCCCTCCCCCTCCTTCCACATTCTCTCAGACAAATTCATCTTTCTCCTTCATTAACGCCAGTGCTAATTACACACACACACACACACACATATGTCTCTGAAGTTTCCCAAGATAAGCTTCTCGCCCTATCTCTCTCTCCATCCCTCTATAACCTCCCCCCTCTCTCTGACGTTCTCACGTTCTCCCCCGCGAGCCTCATCAGGCGTGAGTCATTGGCGCGCTGTTCTCCCTGTTACTTGCGCTAATGGTTCCAATGTTAAGGATGCTGCTAAGCTTGAACCCTGCCGGCCCCGTTATATGGTAATCTATTACTGGCCTATTGTTTGGCTGAGGAGTAGGTTTTCGCCTCCCACTGTACCCTACCCAAGTCGCACTGAGGTCTGACTGCTCTTTTCCATTCTCCGGGGCTTCGGTACACGCAGGTCGTACGGGTTCATGTTTGTAACGCTGTGTGTTGGCTGAGAAAGCGGCGAGGAGTTCAGTACAACTTGGTGGTGTAGAAATCAATGACAAACTTCCTCACAGCGTTTTACAGTAGCACTGATAATGTAGTTATAGTCTGAATGACGGTGAAAGAATAGCTGTGTGTGAGGCTTGTGACAGCGAGCTAGGACGAACTAAAGGTGTTTGAGCACAGATAGCGCTGTACAGTATACCCTGCCACACACACACACGTTTAAAATGTATCTTTGCTGCACATATACTCCCTTCTCTACTTTGTTTTATTGTTTGTATGCGTGCGTGTGCGTGTGTGTGTGTGTGTGCGTGTGCATGTGCGTGTGTGTGTGTTTATATAATAATAACGATGGACTGCTCTTTCTTTTTGCACTTCAGATTGTCAACTGAAAATGCAAACTGTCACTGTTGGCAAATTAGATTTACCCCCCCCCTTCTCCCCATCCCGGTTCACAGCCCTGGCGAACACTTCACACCCGCGCCGAGTTGTCATAGTGTCGGTCTATCAAATGATGGAATGGCAAGCGTAGACTCCCCATGTCTACTCAACGCTAACTCGACCACAGAGAGCCCTGTGAGTGCTGTGAAGTGACTGAAATGGATCTCAGAGAACATACTTCTGTCTGGAAGTTACTGAGTAATGTGTGTGTGTGTGTGTTCTGGTACTCTGGTACTTATGTGCGCATGTGTGGTCAATATTGACCGTGTTCTGTGTTTGGCTAGATGTCGTCCCAACGCGTCTGTGGTTCGTCCTGCTGACGTCACATGTAGGCCTACGAACGCGAACACGCGTGCACCCAATGCATGCAGTGTTGCGGGTTGCACAACCTGTCTGTCTCCTGGGGGTCGGGACCAGGAGTCCCGACCTGAGAGCTATATAGGCTGACATCAAAACCAAGTGGTCAGATATTTGGGGTATATACAGTGTATTTCTCACATCTGATTATGGGTGCTGTATCATAACCACTTCTATATGACAGCTACAAGTCCTCCCTGCATAACCAGTCCAAGTTAAGAATGATTTGCTCGGTAAGGGTCAATTAATAGCTTATTTGATGCATTAACTAACAACTGCTTTAACTAACCAGTGGAACACGCCTGTCTCTATGTAGGCTTACACCTAATCTCCATCAATCAAACTTACACATTAAATTAATTGAGGTTTTAAAGATAAATAAGTGGCGCCAAATGTAGGCTACTGTTTGTCACTGTATGCAGCTCACACACATGCACATCTCGACTGCACACACATCAGGGTGCACGGTAGGCTGACCATTCGTTGAAAATCCAGCGGAAAACTGCGCTTTGTTCAAAGATAAGACTGTAAAGAAACTATCCACCACATTTGACACTATTGATTTTACGAGTCGTAACCCGCGGCCAACTGATCGGCAATCGATATATATAGGCCTTTACGCATGATTATTGGTCATCACCTTCTAAACTCACCGGCAATAACGGACGACGCCGAGAGAAAGCCCCACAGGAGCAGCATCGCCGCAGAGAATTCTTGTTTTCCCATCCTTCAAACGATTCTTTACATCCTGCGCGACTGACCGAATGTCCCATTTACTCACGTTAACGGGGAGGAACAACGGTCGGTGCTGGAGATGTGTTTAGTAGGCGATTCACGGCGCTCAGCTCGCTGCCTTCCCCGTTCGCCGTTACCTCGTCTCATTAGAAATCGGTGCCCGACTGGTTAAACTTTGTCGTTGTTGCCGCAGAAACGTTAGCAATCGACGGACTGTTGGCACGCTGGACGGCGCCGTAGTGTCTCGGTAAAGACGTTGGTTTTGCGATCTCAGCAAGGGGTGTTAATGCGTTGTTTTGGCTTCTGTGAGTGACTGGGCTGTCTTTCTTGGTAATGTTACTGGGCTCCATTTGTGGGAAGCTCGAGTGCTGCAGAGTCAAACGTGGTTCCTATAGTGGACCGTGGAACCCTCTCTCTCTCCCTACAGCATCTCTCTCTTTCTCACATACTCAAACACACACACACACACACATTATCTCAGGAAATTATTCATCCACAGTTCTTCCCAGACGGGGAGTCTCTTGGCCTCATACCTGTGGCAGGTCTGCTAGGACACAGGCCCAGATAGGAAGGCTTTAACAATAAAGGTTTAGTGTGTTTTTTGACACAATTTGCAGCCACGTCTTGTGTGTGTGCATGTTATCAACACAAATCTCAAGTTCTTGACAGCAGTGCTTTATACAGATTTAGGGACAGTCGGCCATATTACACAGATCAATAAATAATTAGTATTCTCGACAGACGGCACTTACTGCATCCTTCATTACAGGAGAGGGGGAGGAAAGGACTATTCTCTCTATTTGTCCCTTTTATTTTTGTCCCTCTGTCATTTATGGCGTCATTTTGTTCCGTTTCTCTCTCTCTCTCATTCTCTCTATCTATCTCTCTCTCTCTCTCCTTCTCTGTCTTGAAGGTTACGAGGGTATCACGGCTCACCTTGGACAACAACAGTCATATCTCCTCTCTGCTGCCGACAGCTTTATCGCCCTAGCGTTGGCTCAGTGAGCCAAATCTCCTCCAGACCCCGCCTGTTCCGACAGCTCTGGCCATGCAACATGGCTCTCCTCACATCTGTTGACCTCGCCTGTTGTTTTCGCCGTCCAGGACGGCTGTAATTCCCGCTAAAACAGATTTATAGATGTATTTCTAAGTATGACTAAGGTGCTTCCTCTAGGTGACAGGATAGGTTAGTGTGTTTCCTTGAGAAAGATGCCTAACCCCTGCTTAATACTTCTAATTGTACTCAGTGTAAAGCGACCTACAAATTGTAACTCTCAATCAAAGCAATTTGTCAGGCAGGCAGTGCCTGTAGGTGTCAATAGACTCATTAGCAGGGGATGGGACCACCTTCGACCAATCAGGACAAGACCAGGTGGGGAGTTTCTAAACAGACTCACTTAAGTGCTGTCAGCACCAACTGAACTACCCACCTGGACAAACCTGCTTCTCAGTAGCTGCAAGAGAGGGGCGTTTCTAGAAGCTTTGAAGTATCACACCCATTACATTGTCACACTAGGGCTCAGTTTAATGACACTGTGTGTGTGTGTGTGTGTGAAGGATATTTATGAATGAAGCGCGCAGATAGAGCTAAAGGGGAATGGAGGGTGAAAATGAAGAAGCAAACGAGTGAAAAAGTTGAACAGTAGAAGGGTAGAAAGACAAAGAGAACGGGGGAAGCAGAAATGAGAGCTCTCCAGAGACAGTACAGGACAAATAGAGGGCCTGATGCTAGGACAACTGGGGGGGGCGTGAGAGAGGAGTGTGAAATGTGTGATGGGTAGATAATGAAGAGCTCTGGGCCCATTACAGAAGTCCCCCAGACGCCAAGATGAACCCATTCAAACCTAACATAACCAATGGCATCTTTCACAATGTCACACGCACGCACTTACATTGCTCATCCAAGAGTTGACATCATCGGATATCTTTCTCATTCATAAATATTTGCTCCTGCGCGCGCTCTCTCTCTCTTTCTCCCTCTTTCTCTCTCTCTCTCTCTCTGCCCCTTTCTCATTGAAGAGGAAAGCTTGTCCCCAAAGTCACCTATCTTCCATATTGAGTAAAAAACCGGAAGGTGTGTCTAGCTAAGAACATCATTTAATCTCATCAAAAAGAAAGTTTAAAACACATTGAGCTCAGAGAATTAAGTTTTAAGAATTTAATATTATCTGTGGTGTTCAAGATAAATGGGTCTTTTTCCTTTTCCTTTTTGGCTATACACCAAAATTAACATTACACCATGTGCAAATGTTTCATATTTTTTCCATAAAGACATCACGGCACTGACACAACATCAATCAGAATCACTGACATACTGAATATCTTGTACATATTGTACATAATTCTTTGGACCAGTCTAACATGGCACTATATGGCAGTGCTTGTTTGAAGTTATCTTATTCGACTGTAGAGAGAGAGAGACTAATGCCACTACAACAAAAACTCTCTCTACCTCTAGGTCAGGCATGTAAAACTTCCAGCCCGCTGTACAATCATATCCGGCCTGCGAGAAAATATCATATATCTCTCATAACTGGCCCACCGGTATATAAGACACACATCGCGGATACTACAAGTCCCAGAATGCACTGCAACAGCTAGCTGATCGTGTCTGTGAGCTGGCCACCGATTTACAAGCACAGGGAGAATACTTCATTGCATATTCCTTTGCTGTGGATGAGAGCGCTGACATGACTGATTAATTCTAATGGAATGTCAGTAGTTTAACAGGTATTTGTTCATAAACCAAACTTTGTCTAACCTGTCTGTTTAATACATTTTGAACTAGTTTGGCCCTCGAAGTAATCCCAGTTTTAAATTTTGGCCCTCTCTGTGATTGAGTTTGACACTCCTACTCTAGGTGAAGGGCTAAATGGAAAGTTAGCGCTTGACTGAGATCTTCCATCAGCTCATGTCTCCCGAGGGATTTCCTATAGGACGGGACAATAAGGCCTTGTCCCACAAGGGAGGAAGCCTTCCTGGCTAGGGGATCCTTTTGGAACGCTCTACGAGCGTTGGAACGAGAATAATTTCTTTAAGTGGTCTGCCCCGGGATCGCAGATGCAGAGTTGGCAACTGGCAGCCAATATTGTCCTTTTGTGTGTGTGTGTGTGAGAGAGAGAGAGAGAGAGAGGCTGAGAGACAATACTTACTGTTGCTTGCTTGCTGTTTTTGATGTCAGCATACGTCCAATTGCTCTTCAATCATGGGTACAGGTGCTGAGGGTGCCGATGACACACACACATGCGCACACATGCGCACATTGTCAAACATGCCAGAACATTTACAGCCAAACGAGTGCAGAGTTTGGTGTGGTTATTTTAAACTCAAATTAAAAAGCAAAGTTAATTTAAGTTCTTTAACTTTTGTGTTTTATTCAAGACTTTTGTTCAGGAAAACTTTTCATAACTTTGTTTCATTCCTGGCTGCTGGTCTTCATGTTTTGGGGCTACGGTCATATACTGTACTTCCTTCCGCAGTAGGATTATGGGATTATAGAACTGTAAGTGCCACTCTAAGGAAGGACTCGATGGGATTTTGCTCAGAGACAATCATTATTACTGGAAAAGGTTGGGGGAAAACAGCCCAGGGTTTTCTGTCATGCTGGGTCCTGAGTCACTCTGACTGTGCAGCCGCCAGTGTAAATTAAACCTGGGCTCTCACCTGAAATCTCATTGGATTATTACCCCCCCTTTTACACCTGAATAGTGGATTATGGGCTTTGCAGCCCCGTTTTCGCTCGCTATCCCTCTAATCCGCTGCCCTCCGGTCTATCTGTGTGTCGTCATGGGTGTGTTGTGGCAGGTGTGACGGCGAGTGACAGCAGGCCGAGAGGTGGAGAACACCAGAGAGCAGGGGGAGGGCAGGAGGGAGGGGGTAGGCTTTGATGAATAACTGCGGTGCTGATAGTGACAGCACACTTTAGCGCTGCATGTCGGTGAGCCTGCCTGCGCGTATGCGTGTGTGTGTGTGTGTGTGTGTGTGTGTGAGTTTGTGTCTCTGCCACTTTGAGTCTCTCGCACGCACACACACGCACGCATGCACACACACACACACACACTCCAGCTTTCTACACTAATGTTTCATTAGGGCCGTGCCGAACGCTGGCTCTTACGAGACGCATCGGATAAACAGTGTTCTGCAACTGGCGTGGTTTGTGTTCTTCCACATTCACCCCCGCCCTCCCTCTCTCTCTCTCTCTCTCTCTCTCTCTCCCTCTCTCTCTCTCTCTGCTGGTGGCTGGCTGGAGGAGAACCCAATTTTCTCATCGGTTCACTCCGCAGACCTGGGTTTTTCCAATCTGCAACCCAATTCCCAGAAGTGGCACATACACACACACACACACACACACACACACACACACACACACACACACACACACACACTCTCTCGCTCCCTCAGCTGTGGGCCCTTTGCCTTATTGCCGGTGTGCTCCTCATTAGAGGAAACTGGGAAGACGTTTACCAACCTCTCCTCTCCTCTTGGATCCAGCCTCCCATCCCTGCCTCTCTCCAGGCCCCCCGTGCGATTCCTCGCCCGCCCTCCTGCTACCCCGCTACAGGCTAACGATCACACTGTTTAAACAGCTGGTGTCGCCATTAACACATATGATGGTGCGGGCTCTGGGAAAACTGCACCAGGAAGTTTACATCCGATTTTATACATGGAGCTTATTTCGTGTAACAGTGTTTGGCTGTTAACAGCTTATTAAGTGTTTAACTTAGTTTTATGTCGAGTCATCAAACAGTCCTCTTATATTATATATGAGGACTATATAAACATGGAAAAAATTAAGAGACCACTGCAAATTTTTATAATAATATATATATATTTATATTCATATTTATATTTTTCAAAAATCTTTAATATATTTAAAAAATATATTTTTTATATTTATATTTATATTATTATATTTAAAAATTTTTGCAGTGGTCTCTTAATTTTTTCCATGGCTGTATATTGTGCTTCTATGAAGCACAAGCTTTATAAAGCTACTTATTATTAATTATCCTATCCTTCGCCGACGAGCTTTAAAACTCACACAAGACAAGACAAGACAACACAAGACACAAGCTGTGCGCCGCCAGTTTGCTCCTGCAACACGCCCATAAAGCTGTACTGCTCTCCTCCAAATGAAGACGGAGTGGTTTCTAAAGAGGCGGGGCTCGCTGGAGTGGCAGCTCCATGGCGCTCTCGTCGTAAACGATATCCTAAAGCGCGACGCAATCAAACTTGATTGCGCCACAGCCAATTTGCGTCAGTCAGCAATAAACATCGTTTCATAGCTTTCTTGATCCATGGCACCCCAAAACGAAGTGTTTCGTCGCTCGGCACCCCCTTCGTGCACGCACCCGCCACTGAGACCGTTTCGGCGACATCAGCACCGCTAAGTCCACCCTGTCAAGTGGAGAGAGGGACCATAATAACTTTCCAGTTTTTTGAAGGGAACGTGTCTGCTGGTGGTTGACAGACAACAGGAGGGTCAACACCAAGGGAATCTCTCACCATATATGGTCCTCCTCCACATTCTCTGTCTCAGACACATTCTCCTCTATGTCACTTTCACTGTCAAAGGCCTGTGAGGTCATTTTCCATTGAGAGGGAGAGCATAGAGGGAGGCAGGGAGAGCATGCAGCCGGTAACATGGCAATTTTCTCATGCCAGGCCTTGCTGTCTTCAGACAGCTGGTGCTGAGCTACTGCGTCATTGGCATTGGAGGTTGGCAAACCTCTCATGTGCCAGTGGATCCACATTCCCATACCTTTGTAGGAGATTATTCATCTTCTTCCCATGATCTTTTAGCTCATCAGAAATGTTCTCTAAAGACCTGTCAATAGACTTAACTTCTCCATGTAGGAAGCCTCCATAGCTGCTAGCTGTAGCAGGACAGTGACTTTGTCACTATGTTGTCATGGATGTATACTGTATATATATATATTTATATACTGTATATACACTGATAAGCCAAAACATTATGACCACCCAAGTGGTCATAATGTTTTGGCTCATTGGTGTGTGTATATATAGTATGTCTGTTAGACAAATAGTTCCATGAGCTCTAGCTTACTTTGTCCAAGCTACTTTTGTCTCTGTTCAGAAAGAAATTGTCACTTTTATAGTGGTGCAAGGGGGCATAGTCATAGTGGGGGCAGGGTCTAGTGGTCTAGGTGTTGGACTCTCAGCCGGAAGGTCATTGGTTCGAGACCCAGAGTTGGCTTACCTGTAAGTATCCTAACCCCTACCTGCTCCATGTAATAGCAGCATGTGATCCAGTAAGCATCCTTGAGCAAGATGCCTAATCCCTATCTGCTCCATGTAATTGTAAGTTTTTGTGGGATAAAAGAGTCTGCTAAATGACCTAATTGTTATTGTAGTCATTTATAGGGGCATGGTCATGTGTGCTGACGTCACAGTTCACACGTTATGTATAATTGAACATGAATTGTGAGAGTGGGATGTGACTAAATAAGCAACTGGAAAACCTCCCTACTGCAAAAAACGCCTGCATGTCTGACCGGGGCCTTTGTCAGTCTTACAGCAGCCCCAACACTCTGGTCTCTGCTATAGCCAAATACTTTGTGCAGGTTGACACTAATAGCTGCTCAGTGACTTTTGGCAAAGTTACTTTTTCGATTTGCACCTCATTAGCCCGTTTGCAGTAATCACAGTATGTGTTGGGCCAATGTTTAATTAAAGCCGTCTCTGGCCTCAGTGGTAATGTCTGAAAACAAACAACAGCAAATGTGACTGACAGTTAAACACTGCCATTAAACTGCCATTACGCAACAGAAATGATTCCGAGAAAACAGAGCGGGGACCAGCCTATATCTAGCACTGATTTACATAAAATACAGACATTACTGCCACCATTAGAATCCATTACAGCTTATTGGGAGAGGTGGCTCCCTGGATTTATTGAGCTATTTATTGAGCTTAGCTTCTAATGTGACTGAACAGACATGTATGTGGGGATGGGGGGACAAGCGTTCTGACAAGCTTAACATGTAACGTTCCTAATGTTGGTTTTTGCACGAGAGCTAGTGCATTACAAAAAAAGTCAAAATAATCAAGTGTAAAAACCATTTAAAAAAGCTGTTGCCTGCTAGCCAATCCTTGACATATCCACGTGAACAAACACACTTACGGACATACACACACACACACACACACACACACGCGCGCGCGCACACACATTAAAGGGCAAGAGGAACCCAGCAATAACTGAAACGGTGGAAACTAGAATAAACCGGAGCAGAGGAAACTGAGGGGTAAACCAGAATAAATCAGAATAATCCAGAGTAAACCAGTGTAAACTGCAGAAAGCCAGAATGAAATGAAATAGGAATAGAATAAAACAGAGCAAATCAGAGTCAACCAGAATAAACCAGAACAAAACCGATGAAACCGGAGGGCCCAGTAGCTGTATTGATTGTGCTCTATCTTGCCCGCAGGACAGTGGAATATGTTTAGGGCTTGTCAGAGACGGGCATGGACGGACTCAGAGCACAGCAGGAATATATCACACCGTTTTCTCTTTACTTGTCTCACGTTGTTTGCCCGTGTGGCTCAGAGCTGTTTCCCAAAGCTCCAGGGACCGCCTGGATATTTGAAGGCAGCTGTCTGGGTCGCCAGAATGGCACGCCCATCGGCGTGGCTAGATCCGTCTCTTGTTTGATATTCTTGTTCCGTTTATGTTTTCAATGGTTTCATCCTGGCTAACGCCTGTGCAACGCAGACAGCTCTGTTTGATGGGGACAGAGCACCAACTAGTTATAATGTTCCCTAGAGTTCTCCCTGAGTTTAACATGAGGAATGACTATTGCCTTCGAATGAAGTTAAAGTCAAAGTCAAAGTCATTTTAATTATCATATGCACCGAATAACACAGGATCATATGCACCGAATAACACAGGATCATATGCACCGAATAACACAGGATCATTCTGTACAGAGAAATTCTTGAAATTACGACCCATACCTCTGTGTGTATGTGTGTGTGTGTGTGTGTGTGTGTGCACATTGTGCACTGTACGGGACTAGGTAACAGTGACTACACAGGGGGGAGGGGGTCTCCAGTTTAGTCCTTTATTTCCCTTGACATGAATATATTGATTTCTGTGCACGCCAGTGATTCGTCTTTTTCTCATTCAACCTAAACCACACAGTGTCCGATGCAGAGCGGAAGAGAGGATGCATACAAATGTGGACAGAAATCCACACACACGTGCTGATACACGCACACACACACACACACACTAATACTCACAAATATACACACACAGCCATGCAATTATGCGCAATAGCAGAAATACTAATTCACGCAGGCACACACGCACACAGACACACACACGCACACACACACACACACACACATTGTATATTTACTGTATGTGCACTCGCACACTGGCTGGCTTGACTAATTATAGTCACAGCAGAACTGTTGAGCTGGCAGAATTTTCTACACAATGTCACAGAGCACTTGCATTCTGTACGTTTGATGACTTCCTCTCAGAAACACATTTGTCTGGCTCCGGACAGAAACCCAAACACTTCCTCCTCACAAATAATAACACAATATCCTCCTCGCGTTTACTGCCTAGAACTGTACTGTTTATTAGAGAGACAAAACAATTAGTGTTCCCACACTTTATTGGTAAAGATAGGTATTTCATACTGTGCAGCATAGAAGGTCACTGTAATGCATTGTTAATGCAGAGATAAACTGTTATAAGCACTCATCACATTTTGAACCTCACCATTTGCGTTAAAGGGAGTTCTAAATTTTTAATGATCATTCATAACTGTCGGGTCAAGACAAGCCTAGAGAGCTTGTGCTGTGCCCAGTCTGTCTTGTGTTGTGAATAACTCTTGTGTCTGGGCTTTCCGGGGCTCTCAGCGGCTGAATGAGAAAGGCTTGTCCCAGTGTGTACACCCAGGCACAGGTACACCAGCTCCATGTGGTTGTTCCCCCGCTGGCTCAGTCGTCTGTCCAAGACCCCTCTATTCTCACCGGGCGTGTGCTCACAGCCAGTCCCAGAGCAGGTCCGCCCTCAGCTACAGCACCCACTGTACATGGAACATCAGCAAAGGGCCTCTATCATCTATGTCCAACCATGTACGCCATCTATAGATCACAGTGTTTCCCCTTCCCCTTCCCCTTGACAGTATCTGCGGTGGCCCACCACAGTTTAAGTTTCTTCCACCGTGGTTTCAGAATGAGGGAGAAATATAAGAAATGTGTTTATCTTTAGTACCTCTTGGTGATTCAGAGTTATATACACCCGTATGGATCTTTCTTAGATTCGTACGCCTCGCTCATCCCTCAAGGCCATCACAATTTCTAAATATCCTAGGGGAAATACCGATAGCAATAACAAGTTTATCTCCAGATAAGATTTGATTTTTTTTTAATGTCACCGATCACTAGACGACCCATTAGAAGGAGTCCAGAGACATCTAGTGGCAGCTACGTGTAACTGCCTGATTCATTAATAAAATGCGTAAAACTGCCCCAAATTATTTCTCTTAAAATTTGAAAAATTGAATTCATTAAAATCCACCTAACATGCAATAGCCTATATAGCCTACCTTTTTGATTACATGCTACGTCACAGGCAGACAAAACAGCCAGACACACAGACGTACAGACAGACAGATGATTACTGGTGAAAATGAATGTGTATCCGGGAGCTAACGGTGACGTATCGAGTACACAGACTGAAGGGCCAGTGTATTCTGAATGTTCTGATAGAAGGCTGCCATTTGCCAAAGCGAACGACTGCATGCTGTCTGTCAGTCAGTGTATGCGTGGGTCTACGTGTGTGCGAGCACCTGTTTCCTTTCTGTATAAATAGACACATAGGCCTACGCAATTCCTGTCCTCACATGTAGGCTATTTGTTGTCGTTTACATCTCATTGTTTGGATAGGGTAAACCTGGCTAAAATTCGTTCCATTTAAATTCATCACTTTATTGTTTCTGTTTATTCATTTTGGCTTGTAGCCACCAGGTGGCAGTGTCATCTTCAGGATGCTCTATGGTCCCGCGCCACATTCCTCCATCTCCTCCGTGAATCTGTCGCGACGGTCGGGTCCTCTCGCCATGCTGGTCACGCCCCACACAGATATCAGTCTCGCTTCGCATCGTCTCCCCACCACACACACACACACACTCACACACACGCCACATGCACACACACCGCTCACATGCATTAACATGCACACAGGTAAACTCACAGCATTTCACCCCTCCCCCACCTCGTTACTTGTCTAACACACACACACACACACATACACGTCGGCCTATAGGCCCACTATCCTGCATGCAGTGCGAACCTTAATTAAAACGCACTGCATACATGTTATTTACATGTTAATTATACTTATTTGAAATCCTTTTGACAGCCTTGGCATTAACATGCGTGGAGTGGGGGGGAATATTAATAGGCCTGCCTCAGTGGGTCATTTTAAACTGTAATGCCTCACCGTCTACAGCCCATGTACTATACTGTACTATGTATAGGCCAGTGTCGCTACACCGTACACAGGAGATATATTAAGACCCGAGGCGGCTTTGTGAGGAATGTGGCACTCGCGGAGCACGTGTGGGAGGGCAAATGAGCCTTTTGGTGGTTTTTGGAGGACAGGCTTCCACCTGAGAAAGAATTACGTGTGAAATCCATCGCAGGAATGACAGTTGGGGCTACACAGCTTGCGTGAGGGTCGTCAGAAGCCAGCAGACGACGCTCTTTGTACTGTATTCTGTACACACCTTCTGTGTAGCGCCTGCGACCGCACGCTGGCAGCGCGCTGAAGCTAAAGGGCATCCCATAATCTGGTGCATGAGACCAAGACACAAATGGTAGTAGTTATATATATCAATAAATGAGCACTATGCCAACAGAAACCGCATGGTTATTTATTGACCGAAATGCCATTAGACACACACACACACACACACACACACACACACACACACATGCAAAAACACACACACACACAGCACCATCTCTTCATGTGTGGGAGACAGACTATCACCATGGAAACAAACGTCATGTTGCTTCGTCTCCCACCCGCCCCCTCCCCATTATGAACCCCCCCCCCCCCCCCCTCCCTCTTCCTCTCTCATCCCCTCTCTCTAGCGTTCCATGCTCTCCATTTCCTGGTTTCCCATTTCCACATCTATCTTCTACTGCGACCATTTTCTCTTTACCTGTCACCACTACCGGACATGAAATATCTCCTCTTTCTTCATGGCTGGCTGTCTCTTGGGCATCTCTCCGTCTGTCCATTTGTCTTACTGTCTGTCTGTCTGTCTGTCTGTCTATATTCGCACTCTCGTGTGTGTGTGCATGTGTGCGTGTGTGTGTGTGTGTCACTGTCCTGGCAACCGTAGCAATTGCCAAAATCATAGGTACTTCCTACTCTCTCTCTCTCTCTCTCTCTCCCCTATCAACAGTCAGTGTCCATAGAGACAGTGACCAGACATGACCAGTGGCTTATTGTTTCAATAATTAATAGAACTAGCATGCAATGATTAGAATGATTTAGCTAGCTTTATTTGAACAGAGAATAAACACAGATGATGACATCACTAGATCAGCTCCCATGTGTTTTATGTGGCTATTATATTGGCACAAAGCAAGGTGCCTAACAAGACCCCAGCCTCCTCTCCTCTCCTCTCCTCTCCTCTCCTCTCCTCTCCTCTCCTCTCCTCTCCTCTCCATCACAGTTCATGGTAAAGGCCATAGCTGCCTTTTGGCAATCCTTTCTTTTGAACTTTCACGTTCTCTCTACTCCCTTCTTCATCTCTCTCTCTCTCTCTCTCGCGCTCTCTCTCGCTCTCTATCCATAAATCTATACCACCCCCCACCCCCCTACACACACACACACACACACACACACACACACACCCGCACCCTACCCCCACAACCCTAATCAGATATGAATATGAGTCACTCGGAGTCCTAAACCCATTATACGATCTGTAGTAACTACAGCATGGATAGTATTATAGTGCTATTGTATTAAATGTTTAGATATTTAGATTTGTGTCTAGCATCTATTACATGGCGACTGCAGTATAATATTGAATGTATAGGTCTAAATAAAGTATATAATCTATTGTATAGATCTATATATGGTATAGTATACAGTATTGTCTATTGCTAGATCTATAGCAACCACAATATATGATATCTGTAGCGCTATAGTACATGAGATGGATCGGCTCATCAGCAATGTGTGACAGGGCCATTGAAGCAGGCAATTCTGATTGCGAGATAGATTTGTGTTGTCTGCACTGTTTATTACCTAGTCCATTTCCACATGCATACATAACTCTCTTAAAATGTCGGTCTTTTCGTTTCTCCCTATTCCCTGTTTTTATCACATTGGGAATATTAGCCCCTCCTAGTTGCTCTTGGCCCCTCGGCATTATTGAGCCTGATTCAGGGGTTTTGATGTGTCGCTTCCTTCCCGAGCACCCATGTTTTGAGGTTGTTAAGGGGGCCAGGATAGTCTAGTGCCCCAGAGTTGGCCTACCTGTAAGCATCCTTGAACAAGATGCCTAACCCCTATCTGCTCCATGTAATATAACAATGTAACTGTAAGTCGCTTTGGATAAAAGCATCTGCTAAATTACCTAATTGTAATTGTTGTTAAAAAAAAAACAATCATAAAACTGATCGCGATCCAGTTGTGTGAAGGGACTCAAAAGGGCTAGAATAATTTAGTCTTATATGTATAATATGTCATTCATTGTGTATTCATCATATTCATTGTATGTAATTCATTGTATAAAACCAAGTCAGAAATGGCTCTGGGTGTGACATTTCTGGATTGTATCTAATCGTCTCTGACCTATGCTGCCACTTCCAGTCAGATAACCAATCAAGTTAGGGCATGTTAAAAAAAATGTTAGCTTTAAGTTAGCTATCTTATTAGCCCGCTTCTCATAACGAACACGACCTTTAATACAACAGAGCCCAAATGGTCTGCACACGCCCAGACAGTCCTGAGCATCGGCGTCGCCAGGTCATTTTTCCGGGGCTTCAATGTTTTGACTGTAGCCCCGAATGTAATTTAAATGTACTGTATGCAACACAGAGTTTACGTGCAGTTCAACAACACAGATATTTTCTGTACGAATATGCAATAATGTTCATGACGCAACCTGTCTCGCTTAAACAAGAGTGCGATAATATTGCTACATTTTTTTTAGAAGTTCGCGAGACTTGACGTGACCTCACTAGCATAGACCCTATACAATACGCACGCGCGTACAGAAGATGTGTGAGGTTAGCTTTACTATATGTACCGTTAACTTGTGCATCGCGCACTGGTTCTGAGCGCATACGGCAACTTATTTTACTTGTGGTAACACTGACGGCCCAAAGGCTTTACCAAGTCTTTGACAGTGTGAAACATGATGAAACAAGAGTTTTTGTGCTAATCTGGGTCAATCTGTGTGTGTGTGTGTGTGAGTGTGTGTGTGTGTGTGTGTGTTTGTTGGTGTGTGTGGGCCATCTGTCTTGACAAGATTACAGAATGAATATAGGGCAGGAGAGAGACAGAGAGAGAGAAAGAGAGAGAGAGGGACATAAGAAAATCACTGGAGGAGATGAGGAGGTACAGTTAGTGGCGGGGATCTGGTGATGAGCGCATTACGGGCGTCACATGTGTCTGTGTGACCATCCAGTCCCTGACGTCAGGTGAATTCTATTCCATACAGACACAGACCTAGGATCACCTTAGCCGTGTTCACAGTTGAGGACCACTGGCTTGACTCTTACTGGGGATAAACCAGTCGTCTGTGTTACATATTAAAGGCTTCTTTAAAGGAATCCAACACAGGTGAATTGTTTGACATGATATCTATATTTGGTTTGGTTTACAGTCGGTGTTTTATAGACGCGTGTCCTGTGTTGTCACGTATGTGTTTATAATGCAGGTGGAATCGAACGCCAACGGCACCCAAGAGGCGAACGCTTCCAATGAAAGTCGATCGCATCGCCATGGCAACTGCATGGGTCGCACTTTCTCACCCCCCTCATCCTTCCCCCCTCTCTCTCTCTCTCTCTCTCTCTCTCTCTCTCTCCCTGCGTTTGAGTGGCGGGCGGCTCGATACGGGGCTTTGACACCCCCCTTCTCTCCTTCTAATATTCATAGCCCCCCCTTCAGCTTGTAATGTTTACACATGATGCTCCTCATAAATGTATGATTATGTTTATGCCACACTCCACACTCCACGCACCAAACCACCTCTCCACCTCTCCTCTCAGCTGTGTATCATCCATCCATCCATCCATCCATCCATCCATCCATCCGTCCATCTCTCTCTCTCTCTCTCTCTGTCTTATTTAAACTATAATCGCCTATATCTTGTCAACACACACTCTCTCTGCACACCCCAGTCAAACCTCACGTGGCGACCGCCCTGCCAAGAGTTCCCCAAGCTGTTGCCGTGGCAACCCCGAGGAATATTCTGCGGTGGCCGTGGCAACCGGATGATGCACATCCGGTGTAGTTGGCGGGTTTTTATATAGACACCTCACAGGGGGGGGCGGGAGTATGCGTGTGCATGAGAAAGCCTGTTGTGTGATGCACGTGTGTACTGTACGTTCTCCACGAGTTGGACAGTAGTGCAGATGAATAGGAGTGTGTGTGTGTGTGTCGAGGGTATGCAGTGTAAAAATAGTTTCCTTTTAGTTCCTCATTTTGAGTGGAACAACAGCAGGCATGACACAGGTGTACGTGTGTGTATTTGTATTTGATAGGACCATGTTCTGATGGTGTTGTAGAAAAGGTCGGTTAGGAGCTAGGAATTATGACAACAGTCAAGGAAGCGTTAAATATGAACACACACACACACACACACACACACACACACTATACCTATGCCTTTCACTGAGGCTTGTGACATGCCAATATTTTGTCACAGTATTCCTGTTAATGGTCCTGGTTTAGGCTAAATCAATACTATGATTATAGTTCCATATATATGTGAAATCCATACAGGCCATTAGTGGTGTGTTAGAAGCCACGTAGAGACGCCTTGTTTCTGTACTGTATGTACTGTAGTAATGTGTGTGTGTGTGTGTGTGTGTGTGCGTCTCTGTGTGTGTGAGAGAGCGAGCTAAACACTTCAGGGTTGATGTAAACAAACTGACAGAAAGTGAGATGACCTTTTATGCCACACCTGGGTGTGTGTTGTAAATTATTGTGTGTGTGTGTGTGCGCGTACAGTGTACAGGCATAACACACACATTTGCTGCTGTAAACAGCAAATGTAAACCGAAGTTATCGGTTTCAAGAAAAGATCAGAGCGCGCCTTCTGTTCTCTCAGTTCAACTCCTCTCTGTTGTTCACACACACACACACACACTCCCCCTTGCTGTGTGTGATGATGACTGTCCTTGACAGCCATATGAATAATCTATAACATCAGACCAACGCGCACACAGATGCTCACCAGAGCCTCCTTAAACATCGCCAGCCTCCCCAGCCTCCCCAGCAGCCCTTCTTCCTTGTGATGGAGAGATGGAAATAGTACATTAAATAGTAGATCAGGTGTCACCGAGCGAGGGAGCAGATTGGTTTCGATGGGGAAGGGAAAGGCGGATCACATGAGGTGTTTGGTGTGATGAAGCCACCATTTGCCTCATAAACATGCCACGCAAACACATTTCTTGCATTAAACTTAAAAAGCAATTCGGGAAAACACACCCCGTTAGTGAAATTGTTTTCTTGCAAACAGTAGGGAGGTCGTTACGGTGGTCTATAAAGAGACACCAGCGATGTGCAGTTAGGTCATTCAGCAGATGCTTCAATCCAAAGCAAAAGGATCCACTACATTGAAATCCTTTCCTGTGAATGCTTTCACCAGCATTTCTTTCTCATATTTCATCAAAACCCACATACACAGGCGCGCAAACACACACACACACACACACACACACACACACACACACACACACACACACACACACACACACACACACACAC
>JAODLI010016547.1:4994-23444 GCA_027575585.1 Percopsis omiscomaycus
AAAAATGCTTTGTTGGGTTCCCCCCCCCCCCCCCCCCTTTCATTCTTCCCTTTGCATGCATATCTTGTATGTGTTAATTCCATATTTTAAGTTTATTTTATTGTCATGTACAATTTCTTTTTTATAAACGTGTCTTAGGTTTCATTTCGGCCCGTGCTATGTAAAATAACAAACACTGCTAATGTGACTTAATAATTATTTCTGACCTTTTGGTCAATAATATTATTTAATGTGGTTTTACGAATTGGCGGAGAATGTGTTAGTGGGGGAATAATGCAAATCCAGGTTTAGTAGCCTACTCGTAGAGACGGGATGGTGAAAAGACAGAACCTTGGACTTCCCAGTTCACGACTGTGATCTGTTGCTCAGATCCAGTGTGTTGTGTTTGTGCTTCATGATAGACCAGTGGTTCTTAACCTTGTTGGATCTACTGAACCCCACCAGTTTCATATGCGCATTCACCGAACCCACCAAAGGGGGGCGTGTCATCACGAATCATAGGAGTTGGGTGTGTCTTTTCCTCCGCCAAACCCCTAAAACTGACTCGCCGAACCCCTGGGGTTCGATCGAACCCAGGTTAAGAACCACTGTGCTAGACGGCATGAAGACAAGAAGGTGATGTTCGGACACTGACCGCGAACACTCACCCCAATACGTGGACCTTTTGGTTAGCGTCAGAATTATAAACTGTGAGTCAACTTTAGCCTTATTGATGTTCCATCATGTACATTTTTTTTTTTAATTAAAACCAATAAAGTATATTATCCATCAACCTGTATATATGACATCAGCTATTCTTTCTTGACATTCACCTTTTTAAAGGGACACGCCTTGGTTGCGTTGTAGTTTAAACCAAATAATCGTTCTGGCTTGTTTGGAAATACGACTACGCTTGGTGGGAGGGCTCACACACCTGCTGGTTTCAACCAGTCAGCGGTCTTGTTTTTGATTCAGACCAAATGAGGAGTGGCCCTGGCACAGTTGTGCTTCGTGCTATAATGCGTTTGAGGTGTGTCCCCTTAATGCTCGTATACCCGATGCAGCTGTGCCCAGGAATAGCAAAACCTGTTCCAGTGAACAGAATGTTCATATTCTTGTCTGTTGGCAGTATCTCACTGGGTACCTCTGTACCTGGTGAGGTCATGTTGCATAAGTATGTGTGTGTGTTTGTTTTTCCAGTTCTAGGACACTTTTGATCTGCTATTTTCGACAAACATTAGGTCTTGCTGGTGGCAGGCTTCTTTGGGCCTGAGTTTCTAAAACGGGATCTGTTTGAACGAACCTAGTTAAAATTCTCCTACTTAATTGGAATCCTATGGAAATGAATGACCTGAAATTTTAATCTACTAATGGTAGCAGCTGTTGTATTCTTGTTAACTCAAAAACAAATTCTGGCAGTTGGCCTATGCCCTGCAGATAAATTTAAGAGGAAACCTAACTGCTCAAGTGTAATGACGTGATTCAACAGAAGTCAGGTTACTTAGTGTTCTCCCTTGTCTGCATGCTTTTGTAGCAATTAGATACAGCCTCTCTGCTTTTCACCCTATCTTTTGAAACTGTTAAATGCAGTATGAGTGCACCGTACAGTACATCCTGGAGTTTGGAAGTAAACACATTATGTTGGACTGTCAAAACCACACATTAAAAAAAACATACGTCTCACTATTAACATGGACAAACAGCTGCTTCCTGCATTTGGCTTTTTATTTTTTATTTTTTGTCCAAAAACAAATGCTCTAGCAATAACCTAACCTGCTCTTTTTTTATTTTTAAAATTTTATGAAACGTGAAGTTCCTCTCCTTTGATGGATGTATCGTAGCTTTGAGTTAAATTTTCAAATGTCTGCAGCCTTTCACACAGGGCCTTATTTCACTGTCTTTTGTAGATCTCTATTTGTGAGATAGTGGCTTTTCTGCCATTGACATAGAGGTGCGGCATTTGGGACTTGAATGATTGTGGAATTTTAAAAAACGCAAGGCATTGTATTCGTTTTCTCTTGCTGTTTTAAGCTATGCTATGCATGTTTTCACCCTCTTGATTTTCGTTCCACTTTTCCCATATAGTTAGACGTGTTTTATTTTTACAATCATGTTGACTAAAATGGATCCAAGGTTTTTAATTGTTTATAAAACATCACTACATTTGGAGGTTTTTATGGAAATTATGGAAAATCCTGCAATATGAAACATGCAGTAATATACATTTTAATTTATGACATTGAAATACACTTAATTTGCTTCTATTACATAAATAAAGCTTTTTCCCTTTGCTAAAGCGTATAAGACACTTTTATCTCTTAGCAGATGCTTTCATTCCAAACATATTGATAGGTATTTAAGATGGAAGCATGTACTGTAGGGACTAAGTAGATAATCCAAAAAATTGATGTCTTGAAGGCAAAAATATTAACTCTAATTAACTTTAGGGTTATTTTAATGTTTCTTGATCATTCTTTTTTGGAATATTCTGACGACCAAGGAAGATTTAATTTTCCCTATCAGCATCACACATTCCAATTTTCCCTCATGAGAAATCTGCATTTGAAGTTTTTCTTAGAAATTCCTGTTCCATGGTAAGTCTTTATTGATGTGGGGATCTTAATATCTTTCATTTAAATTAATCTTTCATTACTCTTAAATTCATCTTATTTTAAACTATAGTATATTGCATGGTTGATTTCTGTTGTTGTTTGTGGATTTCACGAAAGGGTATCAGCTGGGTTAAATTCTTTAGTAATGTAGTGGACATGCCTTCAGAATGTACACATTAGGTTAGGCCTTTTTCAAATATATTCATCTTTAGTGGAAAAGGTAAACTGTCATAGCAGTTTTAAAAGACTCTTCTTCTTCTCCAGATTTAATAACACAGTTCTCTACCCCCCTACAGCTGCCCACACTTTAGTGGATAGTTGTTTCAAACAGTGAGTTGGGGCTGAAATTTTGGGTTCTGAGGATGCTATTATGCAGCCTTTTAATGAGAAGTAAGTGACAATACAGTATGTTTAATATTGTGTGAGGAATCTAAATAACCTATTTTTATTTTAACTTCACTCACCTGAAGTGTGTGTGTGTGTCATAATTTATGAAGCCACTAATTCTGTGTCTAACCCCTTGTGTTTCAAATTACATGTTGACAATGCAGTGATGCAAATTGTCATCTACTGGAGACATCTGCTCAGCCATCATCTTGTTTCTCAGTGCAGCATTTTGATAAACAACTCTCTCTCTTTGTCCGGTCTCTCTCTCCGCAGGTGAAGTCTGTCATAAACCTCCTCTTTGCTGCGTATACTGGAGACGTGTCGGCTCTTAGGAGGTAAAGTTCTATATGTAATTCTCTTATTAATGTCATCAGACTGCGGTTAACTATTATGAGTTA
The DNA here is from genome assembly GCA_027575585.1 of Percopsis omiscomaycus. Taxonomy (NCBI): domain Eukaryota; kingdom Metazoa; phylum Chordata; class Actinopteri; order Percopsiformes; family Percopsidae; genus Percopsis; species Percopsis omiscomaycus. Next base: position 8,371 of record JAODLI010016547.1, read on the forward strand.
GTTAGATGACCGGAGCATTAGAAATAACTAATACAGGATTCCAGTTAATGTCAAGTAAATTGTAAAAATGTCTTTGACCAAGCTTACAGTACTGGTAAATGTCTGTTAAACTCTGTGTGTGTGTGTGTGTGTGTGTGTGTACATAGGTTTGCTCTGTCCTCCATAGACATGGAACAGAGGGATTATGACTCCAGGACAGCTCTCCATGTGGCCGCAGCAGAAGGTAAATACAATATTATACCATCAATAAGCTTTACATCAGGGGTCTCAAACTCAAATTGCCCTGGGGCCACTTTTGGTATGGTCATCTCATAGGTGGGCCGCAAGAGCATTAAAGTACTCCAAGAAAGTGCAATATTCTCAAAATGTACTTTTTTTTATTACCATTACCAACATATTTTATTAAACATATTTAGTAGTAGTAAACATAACCATAGCAATACCATAACAATAACTTTTTAACAATTTCAACACAAATGGAATAGTTCACACATACACACACTTTTGTTTTGTTTAAATTCTTGCCAGACACCTGACAGCGCTTCTTCTCACACAATTGAGATAAGTTTGCCCTGATGGAGGTTGTAGTCGAAACCCTAAGTACAGCTTCAAGATGGGCATCAGTAATCCTGGACCTGTACTTGCATTTATTAAAGTTCATTGAAAAGTTTTTCACACAGATATGTGCTTCCAAAAAGGCACATTAACCGACTGAACATTTATAACAGTTCTGGGAAGGATGGAGGTAAGTCTCTCAGAAATTGTCCAATGAGATCTGCTTTTCCCTTCAGTGCCTCCCTGAATTTAGTTTTGCAGGGCCAGATTATATAATTTTTTTACATCCCATCGTGGGCCGGGTCTAGGTCACAGGTTGCTGTGAACTTATTGCACGGTTGTACAGTGTTTACAGTAACGGGGGAGGGGTGCGTGTTGACCAAGCAACAACCTCCGCAGTTCCTCTAATGGCTATTTGGGACTGGCTCCAAAAGCGAGTCAGTCCCCATAGACCCCCATGTTAAAATGTCCAACTTTACAGCAGAAATAAACATGTTGACAGCCTGGTACAAAAACAAAAACAGTTTTGGTTTGGCTAGTTTCTTGACAGATGGGAGTGGGGTGAAACGTCCATGTCCTGGGTGAGAGGGGCCGCCACAGTCCTCCCGGCACGCCTCAGGGTCCTGGAGACGTGCATGGTGCTCATCTTGTTCTGTTGGTTTTAGTGTGTGTGTGTGTGTGTGTGTCCTGCCATCAGGTCATGAAGAGGTGGTCCGCTTCCTGCTAGAGGCCTGCAAGGTTAACCCTGTACCCAAAGACAGGCGAGTGCTTACTTTTCCTCACTAAATATCCATCCACCCACCCACCCACCCAATCAATCTCTATCTAAGTGAATGAAGTATAGTGTATATATTATACATGTGTGTCTTCAGATGGGGGAACACACCCATGGAGGAAGCCTTGCATTTCGGCCACCACGATGTCGTCAGCATCCTTCAGGAACACCAAGACAAGTACAGCCCTCAGGCCACCATCAGCAACAAGGAGACAGCAGAGCAGAACCTTGACGGCCTGCTCTAGACTTCCAGACCACCAGAGGTCGCCGTTGCTCAGCCGTTTAGTGATAATTTTTTTTGTGCTCCATTGTACAGCTGCTCTAAGGTTGTTTTTGTTTTTTTATTCTTTGGACTGCTTTATAAAATAGCGTTGTATCATTGGAAGGTGTTATTATTGTATATTTTATTTTAAATATCCCCACTTACAGCTACAATTTCTTTGTCTCAGTATGCTTCCAATGAGGACAGATATGTATAATCTATTTAATGTTAAATGTTTAAATATATTGTGTGATATATTATGATATATCATTGTCATTATTTATCGTAATGATAAACCATAGAACCACATGATTACATACATTAAGTAACTTGTTTGTTAGTAGTTTAGATATGAATCAAATTGTGATATCCAAGAGCAACTTGGTGTTTTCGTATTATATCCAATGTTTGGTAACAATCAAGTGCTACTTGAATCTAGTAGTTTTGTGAGGTGTGAAGTTTGGTAGCAATTGAGCTATCAGTGTCAAATACTTATGCAATAAGATGTCAGCCCCTAAAAAGAGCATCTCATGGTTTATACTGCCATCTAATGATGTTGATACAGCAGTGCCATATGTTTTAAACCATTTACACTATCGTGTGAGAATAAATGGTTTAAAACATAGCTAAGATAATTTTATTGTTACCAATTCTTGTCGTTTGTTCTTACACAAAAATTGAAACCTTTTAAGGGAGAGAAATATTGATCATCAGGCTTAAGTTTAGAAATTTAATGTTTAGTTGGTTTTGGTTTGAATATTTTAGCAATTTATTATTTGTCAGTCTAGTAAATGTCATGCACAAGAAAAGTTAACTGAATAATCGAATAATGTTATAATGTTAAAACTAACTTTTGTGATTTATTTCAGCTGATTTTATTAAACAAGCTGAATTTCTTCACACCAGTAAGCACAGCTTGCTCATTGTTCGATAATTCAGTTAACCTTTCTTCTACCTGACATTTAAAGACTCACAAATAATAAATTGCTAAAATATTTATCAAAGGGTGACACAAATAACTCCACGAATATAGGCATTATATACTGTATTTCTATATTGTAAACTCATCACATGACTTGTGCTTGCACTAAACCCTCTTGTCGTTTTTACTTAGTTGACAATAGATGTTATGGTAGAGTGCAATGTCTCCAGTAATACTATAGTTGTATATTGTTTCAGATTTGTGTATGCTATTTAAAAAGGAGATACAGCTATACATTAGAAAAGTTTTAATGTGGAATACAGTCCAACATACAAAAGCTGTTAGACCATATCCATGCATAGTAGCAGATTAGCATCTGAACTAAGCAAAACTTGGCAGAAGATGAGCTCAAATAGAACTTTACACTAAATTATAGATTGGACAATGCTTGAAATTAAATAGCATAGCCAGAAAGCACAATTAATCAAAGACACCAAATGTAAAAGTATTATTTATTCTGAAGCTCCGATAGGAGTGAGGAAAGGAAAAAACCTTCAGTGTTTTAGGAACAAATACACATTCATTTGGGCTGACAATGCACACAACAGCTTAACTGACCTCATTTTCAGTTAAATTAGACATTTCAACTTTATTTAAAATTTACTGAGCTTTCAAAAAAAAAAAAAAATGGAAATTTGTAAGCCATTCCAAGTTATGTTGTTGCGTGATCATTTTTCTAAGAAGTCAGTTCATTTTAGAAAAGAAACCATTCTACTGAATGTATTTAACTGCTTAGCCCATTTACAAGTTAATTATTAAATATAAAATGTATCTTCTCCTGCTACTGGAACATAGTAAAAAATATACTGTATATTTTAATAAACAAAATATAAAACTTATCAGCATTCTCATATCGTTTCAGTTCACAGATAAATATTTATTAAGTATTTGCTTTCCTCAACATTTCCTTTGATACTTAGTAGCGGACCCCCAGCTGAAATGCCCACATGTCTAACCCCACTTTATGTTCCTATGACAGGTTGATGTTAATATGCACAAGCCTGCATTCCACCGTAGGTCAGAGAACACAGGTCCAGGTTATCACCTTCAAAGTGTGATGGCGGATTCTACAGGCATAAAAGAAAACAAAGTCAAATCAATTACAATTTAACAGGGGTGAAAGTCCAGGAATGATCTTATTGTTTAAATGGTACATTCCTTGATTGCGTTATAGCACCCCCACAATCACAAATTTCAAACTCAGCTACTCAGCCCTCAAGTGTGTGAGGGGCATACTCTTAGGGCGCTTTCACACCTGCCTCTTGTAGTTCGACTGAATCGTACTAGAGTTTGTTTCCCCCGTTGCCGTTGGTACGGTTCATTTGAGCAGGTGTGAATGCAGCAATTGCACTCGGGTGCGCACCAAAAGCGGACCAAACAAACGCTTTCAAGCGAACTCTGTAACGGTTCGTTTGTGGTGAGAAAGTGATCCGACCCAACTGTTAGAAAAACTGCGTGTTTTTGCATTAAACCAGTTGCCGTAGTCAGCTGCGCTGTGCATTATGGGAGGACAAGTGTTTGTTCACCGAATGCAAGCAGCATGGCAACTCACTGACAAATTTGGAGTCGTGAGGAGGTGCGGAGCCTCATAGAAATTTGGTCTGATGACCATACAACTTGCAAAGTGGCGTGTTGTCTGCTGGCTTTACTCTTTATGTCCAGGAGTTCGGTTGGAATTTTCCTGCATGTTAATTCTGACCAATCGAAGAGCAGTTTAGGAAATACGTTCAAAGACAGATCTGGCCAATGAGTGATGTGAATGTTGTCACGTGACTTTTGTTGCTACAATTTAGTCCGTTTCACCAACTCCTCAACTGATTCGGACCAGAGCAGTGTGGTGTAAAAAGGGACCGAAACGGCTGAGAAATTATGCAATGTTTACAATTTTGCCCTTGGTCCGGACCAAATGAACCGAACTACAGGTGTGAAAGTGCCCTAAGATTCTATCCAAAACCAGTTTTGTAAAAGCCACAAGGGCAATTCTAGACAATCAAGTGTCCCTTTATAAAATAAAATAAAATAAAAAAAGGTGCCGTAATTGATTTGCTGACCACTAGATTTACATTTACAGCATTTAGCAGACACTTCTATCCAAAGCGACTTACAATTACATTGTTCTATTACATAGAGCAGATAGGGGTTAGGCATCTTGCTCAAGGACGCTTACAGGTAAGCTGACTCTGGGGCTCGAACCCATGACCTTCTGGCTGGGAGTCCAACACCCAGACCACTAGACTATCCTGCCCCCCACTACATGATGCTAGAGACCACTTTGTAAACAATCTAATCCCAACCCCTCACACCTTTAGACTGTATATAAAGATATGTTTTAAGGCCAGGAGTTTATCCTTACAAATGCCTTCATTATGTTATTATTGAATAAAGAAAAAAACATCACAGTCATTAGTAGTCGGGTGAGGCCAGGCGTATTATATATTATATAGTCATGTCTGGCCCAGTGAGAAGTGAACTTTTTGGGAACTTTTTCTAGGCAGAAGTTGCTGGGGTTTTTTTCTCATTGACTTCAATGAGAAACAAACTGTATCTTAATCATGTCTATATATTCCATAGTAGTCTTGATCTAAATCATGTATATATTCTATAAGCCTACCTGCATTTCTATTTCTTCATCCAAGAATGAAGGAGAAGGAGAAGGAGAAGGTGAAGGTGAAGATGACCTGCATAACCAAGAAGAACAGAAGAACCCCATTTAGGAGGTCATCAGATTACATAATCGGATTAAAACCTCCCACCTAAACCTGGGTAAATATTTGTGCCTTGTTTACCACAAAAAAGATGCAGTCTTTTTTGCTGTAAAATATAAACTTTGAATGGCTGTTGTTTTGCAGTTGGTCTTCCCAAGATAGAATAACATGCTTGGATTTGCGATACAATTTTGCTAAATAGTACAGTGGGCACACAGGAAGTGATGCCGTTTGTGACAGGAAGGGAGGTACTCTTCCTTCCCGTAACTCTTCTTGTAACAGACAAGAACAAAAAGTCCAACTGAGACAGGAAATGGGGTTATTAGCTGTGTTCGTAACTAGCGAACATCCACATTTGCACCAAATGTCCCGCTGTTCTTAACTATAAATTATTATCCCTATACTAACTAACTATAGATAGATTATCCCCAGTTATTTAATTGCTGGAATGTTTATAGAATTAGAAAAGTTAGGAGACTCATACTCACTCAGACACATTCAATTTCTTCCTTTTAGCATAACCGTCACGACTCTGTGACCCTATGTTGACAAAGGCAAAAAGGCACATTAGACATTGCTTGATTAAAATTAAACATTTATAATCGAGTAATAACATCTAGTTGATAGCATAGCAAAAGAAATCCAAATTTCTGTTCAATATTTTGTCACTGTTTTGTCACCAAATAATCCCATTCATGATTCTCACCCTTTCAACATGGGTATATATCAATGTCCTTGCATTTATGTGAAACAAAACAGACCAGTGTCCTTGCGATATGTGATTGCACTTTCCTGATTAAAATTGGGCCCAATATGCACAAAAGCTACTGTGACAAACCACTTATTTACTGAACTCACAAATACTGACATTTGGTGACAATCCATCTAATACAAATGGACAGACAGGCAGTTACCGTTCGAGGTGTAGTAGCGCTCTAAAGCAAAGTCCTTTGGGATGTCAGGATAAAGGTAGAACAGAGGGGTCGTCAATTTGCTCCTTGAATTTTCGCACTTGAAGTCGCGAATACTGTTGGCGAAGGATAACGTCTTAAGCTCCTCCTTCATGAATGGACTCACTGCGGTCACGTAGGACTCTGAAGTCACAGAAGAGACAATGAGCACAGAATACTGTTATTTCTAGTTATCACACAGCTTTTTCCAATCACTCAAAAGGGATATTTCTCCCAGTAGTGGTACTCAGTTGAAGAATTTCTCCTCTTGACACACATACTGGGGGGGGGGGGGAGGTTGTAACATTTTAAATAAAACCAATTAAAATCAGCATCAACTCCATTGCATTGGGAAAATGTTACAGCGACATCCTCCATTAAGGGATGGAAGTAGCTTTTTCTTCCAGCATTGCAGTCTGAGAGGGTGAGTAATTAAGTAAATCTTAAAAAATAAAAGGTGCAGAACACAGTATATAGTAAGCAAGTTGTTTCCATGCACAATGCTGTACAGTATGTGCTTTCCCAGCCAACCCGTCATATTATCATACATTTTATATATTTGTGCAAACAGACATACTATTGTTAAAACGTTCCACCCAGCTGAAGGTGATGGCTCCTTCCTCAACACTCTCACTAAAGCGAAGCAGGAACGTTCCGCTGGGTTTTTCTTTCAGCAGAGCACATGTGGTCTTCTTGCTGATAAAACCCTTAATGTACCTGAAATAAGCAAAGGGAAATGTTCTAGAGATATTGTACTGCATGTTTATACAGTAATCGCAATTATTTTTCTTCTGACAAACACAAAACAACCCGAGTAGGTAAAGCAAGGTGTGTGGGGGTGTGGGCGTGGTTTAGCTTGGTCTGAGTTTGGGAGGGAATGTTTGGAGGTGTGGTTCATGGGACTTCGGAGTTTGGAGACAGGTGTGGGCAATTGTCAATCACCCGTCTCCCTTTTTAAAGGAAGCGTGTGAACACAGCTGGGGAGGACACACCAGAGAGCTCAACGCTGGTGGAGTGGACACGTAGAGAGTGAGTCTGGCTGTTGGAAGGTCGTAGGTTCGAGCCCCAGAGTTGGCCTACCTGTAAGCATCCTTGAGCAAGATGCCTAACCCCTATCTGCTCCATGTAATAGCACCATGTGATTGTAAGTCACTTTGGATAAAAGCGTCTGCTAAATGGCCTCATTGTAATCAATCCTCTCCCATATCATTACTATGTGAATGTCACGCTGGGTGGTTGACTGTACTTTGGTACAGTATAAACGCCATGTCGTCTGCGTTATATCTGACCTGTGGGTTACTGTGGTGGACCTGTGGTGATTATTCTACATTTGGTGACATGAACCATGGCAGAACCAACGCAGTTGCTGGCCATATTGGCACATATGCTAGGATGAATGACCGCATTACAGGAGCAGCAAGCAGCCACACCCCCACACAAGGTAATCCTTTTTATATCATAATTTATTAGATGTGACGATGATATATATTGGCATGTCAAATGGTATCTCTTTGTCTATTAAAGTAATTAAATAATGTACTGTGCATAAGTCTAGTTTAGAGCCCTGTCCACACAAGAGGTGAGAAGTATTACCCATCATTCCATAAGTCCAACAAGTAGGTTTTAATCAAATCCAGGATTCCATCAATCCAAGTCCAGGTTCCATCACTCTGGAAATATAAGAACATAGTAGAAACTGTAAATGTGCATAAATGCATACATTTGTTTATATTTAAATTGCTTAAAGTAGCCATTTTTAAGGGAGTTAATTAACTTAATCTAATTAAGCACTTAAATCACAAATAAACAATCATTAAATCCTTTACCAGAAGGAAAAAAATAACCAGTTATTATTGAAAACTAACATTTCAAATGAATGGTTCTGTTTTTATTCTTTTAGTCTAGTTAAAACTATACTAAAAGAATGAAACCAGGACTGACCTTGCAGAACCTGTTCCAGTGAACAAACCCTTTAGAATCTGTCAAGAAAAGCAGAACACACATGTCAGTCATATGTCTATGTAAAACACCACTACCTCCCTTTAACTGTACAGTATGTAATTTGTAGAATCTCTACAGGTCAGTCATAAGGCAATGCAAACTATCGGGCAGTTCAAATGAGGGATATTTGAAATTGCTGGATAATTCCTGGACTTTTTAGGGGCACATGACGTGTAATGAATTGTATAATTTTGGGAAAAAACACCATGGCAGTTAGTTACATCATATGTTAAACATATTTTGAACTTTTGTTAAGCCCTTGACTGTATACCTTTCTTACCTTGATAATTTCATTATTTAGTTGCAAATACTGTACACCTGAAGCTGAACAGGAAATAAGTGATTCCATATGATTGACTGTATTTAGAAATACTCAAGAAATCCCTGTATTCCCTGTACACAATAACATGGAAACTAACTGTTTTATTTTCAACCTCCACTGACTTGTATTTCTTAAACACGTCTAACATGTCCATGTTCACAGCTGATTGACATCTCTACTTTTTACATTGGTATGAATAATGTTAATTCTAGATATATTTCCATTTTTAATTCATTCAGACTCACCCACAAATTTTTCTCTCAGCGTGGAAAGTTGGTCGTCATCGAGTCCTCGTTGACTTATAGAGGTGAACTGCCAGCTCAGAACCTCGGCTAGCTTCTGCCAAGGAGCCGGGGGCGGTTTGACAAAGAACAATGGGTTCTAGAAAGCACATTTACAGTTGCCAATAACTACATTACATTGGTGTGGTATGTATTCCACATATTTTGTACCTTCCTGCAACAAATTTAGAGATTGTGTGCTTTTGGCCAACAATTCCACAAAAAAAAAAGTTATATCCTCTCTAGACATCCCATTTCAATAAATTAATTTCCAGTGTGTGTGAAATGAATTACCTGTACATCTGGTTCATTGTTCAGCATGTTGTACCACATGACTGATGCCCAGGCACTGGTAGCCTGTATGCCACTGGAGATGACCACCAGGGGAAGACTGCTTGTCTGGAACAGAAGGGAGGACTGAAGGAAAAAAAACTGGTGTGGAAGGAATTGTTTAAAATCCTTGAAGTGTCAGGACTATGGAGGAGAATTTAAAGTAGGTAGGCCATAACCTGCCTCACACTCCAGCACAGTAGGTGGCAGTGTATGCACCTTAATAGTTGGTTGCGAACTGCCAATAAAACAAAAGAAGCACAGCTGGAGCAGAACTAGCTCAACAAGGGCACAAACTATGCCCGTTTACTCACCACAATGTCAACCTCAAGTCCAGGCAGCTGAAGCTTGGACACAAATGTAATATTGTGGAGCTCCTCAGTGACAACCACGGTGCTCTGCTGTAAAATGACCACAAGCAAAAGGTTTTAAACATATTGGATATGGTATTTATAGATTTGAAATTTCCTCCTGAGCTCCCTACACATCCTTAAAATATTAAAACATTATTGTGCTCAAAAGATCCTGAGCTGTCACTCAACATGCCTGGACAGGGCTTAATGTTAGTAACTTCCAAATGTGACACAACCAAAGATCCATCATATTGTCACACCTTCACATTATAGATGGTCATTCAGTGCTGTCAACATCCAATTTGTAATTTATGCAGCTTGAAAACTAATTTAACTGAAAGACTTTCTTTACCTGGCTTGATCTGTTGCCTTGGGCTGGGTCAAGTTCAAGTTTCTGAAAGGGAGAAAAACAAGCTGTTGTACAGTTTGAGCCAAAGAGCCATCTTGTTGCGGAGTAACGCAAAAGTAATGTAAAACGAGTCGTAATGAATTACTTTCTACAGGGAATAAGTAAAGTAATGCATTGGAGTAATGTGTAATACATTACTTTTTTTGAGTAACGACCAACACTGTACATACATTTATCTTAAAAATGTTAAAAATTAAGTGCTATTTATTTTCTCAACAATAGTCAATATAGGCAGATGAATGCATATTTTTACATGAATAAAATTGATATTTTTCTTTGGAAGCCAATGTTCGCTATAATTATGTAATTGTGAATACTGTACACCTGAAGCTGGACAGTTTAATGGACAGAACATTTTAAATGTTCCTTATGATGTATCACTTGTTTACTGTGATGGATATTGTGTATTTTATAAAAACAAATTTGTACACTTACTGGCCCAAATTCTGCCCCCAGGCCTCCGGTGGCATCAACGTCAACGATCTTGCAGAAACTGCCGTTACTTGGACTTAAGATGAATTTGCGGTACCTGGGACAAAAGTGTTTCATGTCCCAAAGTGTGTCTCCATGAATGTTCAGTGTTGCCATTGCATTAGATTATACATAGATATATTTTTATTGCCAGTCACCTACCCTGGAACAGTCACGCTCCCGTTGAGGTCCCTAAATAAAAAGTAAAGTATAGTCATTAATATAATAAAAAGTAAGAGTCATAAAAGATGCGGTTGTTAGTACTACAGCTGTTTATGTGCTTCAGAGATTTCACCCACTTGTCAAAAACAAGCTTGACTTTGGGACGAAATTCTGGTAGGTTTGCTAGAAACCTGGGGGGGGGGAAGGGGAAAGAGAGAATCATCTATCTGATATAAGGCCACTGTATGCATCTGTCGAAAACAAAACTCAACAGGTCACAAGTGAGAATAGAAAAATAACACTACAGACAGCTACATCCTATCATTTGCTGTTTACTTCTAGTTATTTTATAGTTCTATGACTTTACCTTATTTTGACTTTGAATTGCACTTTAGTCTTCAGTAGCAGGGGTCTTTGAGGCTGACCTGCCATGCAGGGCTGTTTCTCAACCACCAGAGCACTGCGACGCAACAATCGTTTTTATTTCCATAGAATATATTGAAGTAGTCCATGTAGTAAAAGACTGCAGTTGGTTTAACATCATGGCTCACCTTTGAAGAAGGCTTTTCAACAGGCTCAGGCTGTGTTCCAGATTATTATTATTAGAGGACGGCTGTTCGTGGTCGGTCAGTGTCCTCAGAAGTTTACACAACTGTTGTAGAGACTCTGCTACAGTGGTGAACCTGAAGTACTCACACAAAAGAAGGGTTCATAGAAACAGGTCAACCACAATCTGGATTAAAATTATGTCTATATATTCCATGAGTCTGGATTTTAATTAATATATAATAATTTAATAATATTTAATAATAACAGTATAGGGAGAATGAGCCAACCAGATTACAGAGTAGTTCCTGGAAATACTTTTAGCAATCACACCACCATTTTGTTGTTGGATGCAAATCTGGGCACGCAACTGGACAACTTGGAATACTAGCACTTGACGTACATAACCCCTCCTGGACGTGAACCCTTGTGTCGTACCATGTCTGCAGTTGGTCCAGGCTGGTGTCCACCTGAGCTCCAATACAGGCCTTCTGCTGCCTTAGTTTCCACTCAGACAGCTGCGCTGACAGGGGAGTCCACACACTGTGCTCTGCTGTGCTTAAAATGGTCTTTATCATCTCATCTGCTTCCTGCACAACAGCCAAGCCCAGCGATGAGGGCAGGGAAATATAAACAGGCAGAATGGCAATGGAAATGGCATTTCTTTTAAAGTTACTTTAAAACAAAATAAGCATTTATGGGCAAATGGCTTGTAAAGGTAAACTCCTTAATTGTGTTCTATTGCCCCAAAAGCCCAACATTCCCTTGTTTGAAACTATGCATGAAAGTGTGCTGTAGGTGGAGGGGGGAGAAAAGGGTTTACGAGAGTTGGGGGGGTTGAAACATGAAGGGTAATTCTGGACACAAATTGGGAAGTGTCCCTTTAACTGTATTGCTGCGGTATCGCAAACACAAACATGCGCGCACACACACACACCCTTCTATTTTGGTTGAGAAGGTTAAATCTGGCCTGTATGAGCTGCCCCTCTTTCTGAAGATCCTGGCTCGGGGTGGATCCATTCAGCTTGCTCACTGGCATGGAGAACAAATGCGCTCGGTAAACGGAAGGAGATGGAAAGCAAAGCGGTCATGTTTTCACCTCTGTGGCTCTGACCCTACCTTGGCTCTGCCAGGACTGCCAAGCATAGCTGTACTGCTCCTGTTGTCGGTGCAGGCATGCGATTTTCTCTTCTGCCGCCTGCACAGCAGAGGAGAAAAAAAGACATGAATTGTGTTACACACGTTATGATTATTATGAGTATGAAGTGGGATCAGTAGCAGGAGACCTCAGGTGTACCAATATAGTTCCTGCACAGCTACCCCACTCTTCCTTAATGTCACTGTGGGGGACAAAAATAGAAGGGGGAAACCAATGTCTAACAGGGATCATATACGTACAACTACATACATACTGTAGATCTGTGTGCCCGGTGAACAGTTGTACTGTTAAGGTGAATTTACCTTAATCAGTCTTTTCAGTTTTTCTATATTATTGCCTAGCTCGGTGTGGCTCTCTGTCGCTGGGTTACTGGGTGTGTCATCCTAAACAAAAGAACAACAAAAAACAAAACTATATTTTCACTGTATTTATCTTTTACAAAGCTTTTTTTATACAGTCCTCCCACCAGAAGAGGCACTGGTTGGACTGTTGCGAACAGGGAACATAAACGTTATAATTCTTCACTAGGAACATGATAATTAAGCTACTACGGTAACGGTCGCCCGTGTTTCACCATGAATCATTTGGCATAGTCATACTCATGACGAAGATCAATGGTCATCTGACCTGTCAATCCACTGACCTGTGTGTCATAAGCAGCAGCTTGGATGTTCGACTCCTCCAACAGGCCTTTATAGATGATTGAGGCCAGGTTTACAGGGTTCCCCTGGAAGCAGCACTGCGACACATAACAGAAAGGCGGACCTAACGCAAGATGTAAAGCTAATAAGGCAGTAAGTGCTCATTGTTGGACTCCTGCTTTGGAGGAATAATACATCGTTAACTTCCATAATACAATTCTGAAATTCCTCCTACTTGCACAAAGTCTTTTATGCCTTCGTAGTCTGGCCCCTGCAAAACAGTTGCCTCATGGACAGACTGGTTGTGCTTTTCTTCCAACAGGCTCATAAGTTCGTTGAAATGACATTTGGCTTCATCTTCGTTAATAACAGCGGATGCCCTGCGTTGGAATAAATATATAAATACAGTTTATTGTTTTTCAGTGACCCCTATGAAAGTATTTTCAGTCATATGATGTTCACAAGATAGTGTAATCAGTGATGGGCTGCATGGCAGGATGAGGCAGAAAGCATGGGCCTTGTCCCATGTACTTTGAGACAATGGCTATTAATATAAAATGTGCTGTTATCCACATACCAGTTTTTGCTCTCAATCCACTCACTGAAAACGCGGCGTAACTCCATCAGAAACGGTTCTGGATAAAGTTTCTTCACTTTCTGTTGAGATGAGGAGTCTAGCACCAACAGCAAAAGCCAGGTCGTCATCTACAGAGAAATATTGGAATACAACTATGAAAAGGAGCAATGGGGGGCATTATAACAAAAACATAACCACACCATCTCAGAGAGGCTCGTAACGATAAGACAGATCATTCTTAATCATAACCACCCAACTGGATGCAAAAAAATGAGAAATTGAACTGCATTTTAGACCACTGGCATTTTTAAACGTCTTTACATTAGTTTGTTTCCCTACGTGTGTATATAACTAGACCCATTAGATGTGGCGTAAAAAGCCGCAGATGTGACCGCATATTATCATCATAGCCTACAACTAAATGTAAAGATACAAAATAATTCACTCAAGCTCAAAATATGGGGACTATATCAAAAGCATGATTTTGCTGCAGTAATGTGTTACAGCAGATGTGCATGGGCTACTTTATTGGATAAATAACGTTGACATTCTCGTAGCAAATCAACAGACAAAAAAACAATTAACGATAGGATCATTAGTTTTTGACTAGACGTGCCAAATGTAAAACAACTTAGCAAGCAGCAGCCCTGTATTTGTAAACCCATACTTACCTTGCGTTGAGTAAGGCTATGTTCAAAAATATATCAATCGGAAGGCGGTCGCAGCTCCAAGAGAATCTTGATCCTTTGTACCTTGCAACTACAGTATGAAACGTTGTGTCTTACCGTGGATCACGTGATTCTCGCTAAAACAGGCAAAGCAAACATAGATATAAAAATTAAAGGAAGGTTCAACTCATGGTTAAACTTCAATGCGCGTGCGCAAAAGGAATGTGTAAATTTGAGATTTTAACATGTTTCAAGATGAGTTTACTAACACTAGCTTCAAGTCACTAACTATTAAGATACAAGAAGCATTCTATTCATACTCATACGCTTGTCTGCTCAATGCATTGACTTGCATAGAAGTTACAGGAAAAGGTGGAGGTAGTGAAGTCTCTTTGTTTCAGTGTGAATATCTTTGATGATCACGTGATTCTCCGGGAATTACTTCAGAGTCTCCTCCTTCCAACTGGTTCTTTTTTGTGTGTCATTTAGCCGACACCTTTTCTCAAAGTGATAGTAGGAGGATTTAGGTATCTATGGGTAAGGCGAGGAGTTGCCCACAAAAATGAAAAAATTTGAATACCTAATTGATATTTTTACATTATAGGTAAAAAATAACACACAAAAGTCAGTCAGTGCCATAGATTTATTGCGTTTATATCACAATATTCATACCCCTGCATGCAAATGTCTTTCTTTCACCAACAGTATTTGTCCGAGAGAAGGTAAAGTAATATCCCGTTTAAATATATGATTAATAATGTTTGATAATATCTAGTGGAATATCAGTTTAAACAAATTGAAGATCATACTGGATTTGTGTGAGCACCATTTAGGCTAGAGCCAACTAATTGTCACGGGGCTAGGGTGTTTGTCTGTTGTATGTTGTGTGTTTTTGGTCGTTGTATGTCTTCTCCCTGTCAGGAGG
>JAODLI010016558.1:0-23443 GCA_027575585.1 Percopsis omiscomaycus
GAGAAGAGAAGAGAAGAGAAGAGAAGAGAAGAGAAGAGAAGAGAAGGTAGGAGTGGAGAGGAGAGGAGATGAGAGGAGAGGACTGACATCAATGATTGGCAATGAGGCTAATTCACCTCTAATTATCTCATCATAAATCATTTAAAATGTCAAAAACTCAACAAATTTAATTTAAACACTGGCTATTCTCTTTACCAACACTCTTTTACTGGACAGTGGAGTGGGTAATGCTTTGTGACGATGCAATGGGGCTCATGGGAAATACTGACTCTGGGGAATGCTCACTTCCATCTCCTCATAGTACATGTACATGCTTAATGCCAGCGGTTTTTCTAATTATATTTTATTTAAATTGTAGGTAACATTGCATTACCTACCGGGGTCAAGTGTATTACACATCACATGCGCCGACCACAATTTGGAAAATGAGATGCTTGTTTTGTTCTGCAAAATTCTCACAAATTGGTAGCAAAAAGAAGATGGTTCATGTATATAAAAATAATGTTTGCTAAAAAGCTAGAGGACTGTAGACCCCAACGTATTGTCCTGTGACTGACCTCTAGCGGTTCTACAAATTTCATAGTGTACATTTAAGAGTATGCATGCAAAGTGTCGTACACAGACATATATAGCATAATAACATTTACAAAAACACCAAGAAACTTTCTGGTAACTTCCATTGCTTCTCAGAAACATGCTTCTAATGCATCCACCACACTCAACGCATTAGAAGTAAAACAATTGGAACGGTTGAATGGAAGTCAATGGGTGAAACAACAACAGAATATTTAATTCCAAACCACAGTGGACTTACATTGAGACAAAAAATACAGTCACGGGGGTCAATATCACTTTTCGCTTGTTTCGGACTCTTTTGAGTTTGACATTAGAAAGAGGCTCTTGTGCACACACATTGCATTGTTCCCCCACCCTCACTGTGTTCAAACACACAAACACACACACAGACACACACACACACAGACTCACAATAAGGTGAACTTACACATAAGACATGTAGGGCCACAGCTCCTTCTGTCCTTTCTACGTGTGTGAATAAGTCTGTTGGAAACTCGTGCAGAGCTGAAAGAGAAAGCATATCAAAGCAATCACTGCATGTGTATTTGTGTGTGTGTGTGTGTGTGTGTGTGTGTGTGTGTGTGTGTGTGTGTGTGTGTGTGTGTGTGTGTGTGTGTGTATGTGTTTTCCCTGTCCAACTGCTCTCTGCCAAGGTCTAGTGTGAGAGCGGCTGCAAGTGTGACAGTCCAACTGCCGAGGACGAAGTTTGAGTGTGTGTGTGCCTCCTCTGAGAGCCACCAGCAACAGGGAGATGGAAAAGGCGAGCGCTGGCGGAGGACAAACGGAGGGCAAAGAGGAGATACAGCTCTGTAAAAATAGAGCGAGGGCTATTGAGGGTAGGGCAAGAGGGATGGAGAGAACAGGGGGGGGGGGGGGGATTTAACCGCAATTTGCAAACTCAACAAGGGAAACTCAACAAGACAGCAGTATGAGAGAGAGAAAGTGCAAGTGTGTTTGTAGAAGGGGGAAAGAAAGATAGAAACAATAAGTGGGAAAAACCTGATTCACTTGTGGCCTGTTATATATATCTCTTTATCTCTCTCTCTCTCTCTCTCTCTCTCTCTCTCTCTCTCTCTCTCTCTCTCTCTCTCTCAGGCCCTTTAGGCCGTGGGTTGTGTTGAGTGTTCGTTGCCTCTCACTCCTCCAGCAGCAATTAATTCACCCCCGTCATCCACTTTGCCTTGTACCGGTCTGCAGCCTATTCACTGCTAACATCTGTAACATGTTTCACCACCTTTCAATGGAAAAGGGCAGCCAGACGCCAGCTAGAGCGCTACGCTAACGCTAACGACTGCTATCATCCGGGGAATAACATGTCAGTGTCATAAATACTTTTCCAGGTATAATAAATGCAGGCCATCAGAAGAGACAATAAAGCAGAAACAATGGACAGCAGTCAATGTCCAGGGTTAGCTTCAGAGTTTAATAGTGCACACAGCCAACAGTGCACTGGCTCTAGGATGACAGTGTAATTTGCATTGGATTTGCATTAATGGCCTACTAAAAGTCATACAATAGACAATAAGAGGAACAGCTAGTAAACTGAATAGATAATGATGATAATAACAGAAAATGCAAATCGTATGGATTCCCAGCAGATGTAGTGAAGACTAGTGTATCAAAGCTTGAAATATAATCAAACAATTATATATTATAGTATTGTAGAGGTAAAAGTACTACTGTAAAACTATTAAGAAGTAGTAGTATAGTGTATTCAAAGGCCGCTCTACTTCCTATCCATTCAGATCACACTGGGAGCAGTTAGTGAGTTAAAAAGAAGAAAAAAAAGAACAATAAATAGTTTCCAGCCTTCCCACTGTTTTCTCCTTCTCCTCTCTCTCTCCTTTGTTTCTTACACTGGGCTGACCTATTTGCATCCATCTGCAGGTGTGAGTGGATGCAGTCCTGCCCTGCATGTTGCAGAGCTGTAACAGCCTACATCTAACACAACACAGAACAGGCTGTAAAAAGCCACAGTGACAGCTGGATCTGTTTAGTATTTACTGTTATAAGGCGGCGCTAGCAAGCTAAACCCTTACCCAGCCAAATGTTCGTCTGGTATGCGAGCGCAGAGAACACGCAGGCTCTCGTAATATCAAAATAAAAGACACTTTTTTTTACAAAAAAGATTCTCAGTAGGCTACACATATCAGGAATTTCCATATGATGTGGGTTCAACTGCGAAACTTTTTGCTCCAAGTGTGGTAAACCACACTCTTTCAAATTCTATTTGTAATGCTGCAAAAAATATTGATCTAGTTACATTGACAGCTTAAAAAACGTAACTAAAGTAAATACAAAAGCAACGTTATCTCACATGCAGTTTAAATGGCAGCATACCGTATTAGTCAAGTAGACTATACACATCGAACATCGCACACACACACAGTACACATAGACACACAACAGTAATGCTGCATCTTGAACAGTGAGCCCCACTGCTGCAGCTGTAGAGGGAGGTGTAGTGGGCTATCATACCACAGGCTTGAAATCCTATTGTGTCCACTTGTCGTGTGGACCGAGAAGGGGGCTAGATGATAGTCAATGGTGCTCTATGGTGGCAGGAGAGAGACGGGTCAACAGCTGAGCCCAGTCAAGTGTGACTGAGCTGGCAGTGGAGGGTTTGCTGAGGTATTATTACAGTACATATGGAAATACTTTGTTGAAAAGTTTTGAAATAGTTGTGAAATCGCAAAATAATACTACATATTACACACTACCGCTTTGACAAACTCTACCAAACTCCTGCCACAAGCAAATTAAACGCATTCATTGGGCCCTGCTCTTTTTCAGCAATGCCCACTCAGCCTATTGATTCAGGAACATTTCTGTGAAAAGGCAAAATATTGAGCACAGACCAAAATGTACCCTGATTCGCCCCAGAAAACAATGTTAAAATGTACCTTTGTTATTATTTTTCCAGAAACAGCAACTCATATGGCGAGCATGTCACAAGAACTTTCACTTTATAATCACATTCTTCAAATTGTTCCTCAGAAAGGCATTAAAGGCCACAAAGTAAAGAAACCACCAAGATGCCCATTTATTTCAACAGCTCAGTTCTCAACAGGAGTGACTCATGCCCACTCAGTTGACAACATTACATGACTACCCGACAAGAGAGGGTGGTTCTGACATCTTATAAGTGAAACGTGAAGGTTAAACACGATGCAACAGCCTTACAGGTATTGTGTGTATTGTCACATGTACAGTACATGCTGTACATTGTTATCACTGAAACATGACGTCTTTTGGACCGCAGTGAAGGACTTTAGGATTTTACTGTGGCACATACACGCATTTCGACAAGGCAGGGCTTCTTAGATCAACACTCTTTTTTTTATCCTGTTATACCCGTATGAGTCACATCTGGAAATTTCAAAGGTCTAAACAAAAGATTCTAAATAAAAGATTGAAAGCATGACTACACAAATGTGTGGGGGTGCATCTGTTTTTAGGTTTATTATGAATATGAAGGTCAATGTGAAATTCCTTCCTTCAAGGTCAGGTATAAATAAATATGTAAATAAATACTCTATGTAAATAAATTGTACTGGCACCTCTTCCTACACACACACACATACAGTATACAAGAACACAGTGAGAGTGAGACAGCAAGTGAGCAACTAAGTAAGTGAAGTGTGTGAATAAGTGAATGAGTGAGTAAGCGAGAGAGAGACTCGGCCAGCTGTGTAGCCAAGGAAGCACAGCCCACTCCATAGCAACAGAGTGTGCGTCTCCTTGAAGCTGAGTGGATTTAAGTGGCGAGATGGAGAAGTGGGCACAAATGATAGACTGCTAGTCCTAACCTGTAGAGAGTACAGCAGGACTTTAAAGGCACACACATAAAGTATATATATATATATATATACATATTTATACACTGTATACAGTGGGGTCCAGTCTGAGTCCAGTAACTCCAGTAATCTCTTTTAATATCTCTCTCTTTCTGTCTCTCTTTTCATTCTGTTCTCCCTTCCTTCATTCCTACTCCCTCTCCCTCCATATCTCTCCTGAGGCATTATCATGCCCTGCTCAATATCTTTCTCTTTACCACTACAAAATTCTTCATTCTTCAAAATCTTTACTCAGTTCAAGTCTCAATACAAGTCAAAACTATAGCAATTTAAGATGCCTTATTATCTTATTTTACAGTCTTAAGTCATTTTATAGTCCAAAGTAATTACATAGATTCAATGAAAAATTAAATTATAATAATAATAATACTACAGTCCTTTCATTTTGAGGAAATTAAACAAATGAATGTGAGAACAAAATATATTGGTAGTGGACTATATACACACAGTAAATGCACATTGGCAGAACACAGCGTCAGGCTCGCGGTAAGCATTGCCATGCTTTGATTAGTTCACATTTTGAATCATTTAAATGACAAATAGAATGGAATCGGCTGTTGTGCTGCTGCCCACTAGACTGGCCATTAGCACTGGCATGTAACGTCGAGAGCTATTTCTCCTTGTCTGGATGCAGTGCATTATGTATGATGTTCAGAGATTTAGAAACACTGTGTGTTCCCTCGTATGTGATGATGAAGTCATGTATTTGATGTGTTGGAAATGATGAGCAAAGAGAGTAAGTCGGGGGTGGAGTGATAGTGAGAGTGAGACAGCATTTGTACAGTGAGAAATGTTGATCATCCAAACTTGGAAGCTTTGTCAACAGTGCTTCTTTTCAACGGCCATGCTGATAAAGCACAATGAGAAAGAAGTGAACTGAGGATGAGAGAGAGAGAGAGATAAAGAAAAGAGAAGAAGCTAAAAGGAAGGCAAGAGAAAGAGAACACCAAATAGAGTCATTTGAGAGAGAGAGAGAGAGAGAGAGAGAGAGAGAGAGAGAGAGGGAGAGAGACACACAGACAGACAGACAGAGAGACAGACAGACAGACAAAGAGACAGACATGTGGTTGATATAGTAATTAGAGCAGTTTTAAGTGAGGTCACACGGATGGCTGCTGATGCTGCACTGGCCCTGACCAGGCCTACTGGCCCACACACACACACACACAGTGGACACACAGATCGTGCCAGACAGAAAAGCATGTGCAAATAGACGTTAACAAGCCCACACAAGGACACCTAACACACACTGATAACCTGCCTCCTTTCATTTCACCTTCCTGCAATCCCCTTGGTCTCCCCTGCTCCTCCTGACTATGCCCAATCAAGGAAAGGCAATGGATCAATCAGCAATCAGGCTTTGGCAGGGGAAGCACAGACTGGCTGGCTCTCTCACTGGAGCTAACTGCTTAGCAAGCCTGCCTGCACCATTTCATGCAGGCGGTTTTACCAGGCAATTTGCAAAGAGTAACGGTGAGCCTCTGAGGAGCTTCAACACGAGAAATAGCTTATTTGAGCTTGTACCTTTACTTCACACTCGATGTGAGACATTTAGATGTACCAGCATATCACACACACAAACTGGAATAGTATTTTCCCTCGTGTTCCGTGTGAATGTTTACGCGCTCTGAATCTTTCTATTGCATCTAAACTGACAGTGTTGTAGGATGCAGTTTATCCCTGCATAGAGACTGCCTGACTGACTTGTCCCTCTACAGCAGTGTTGTGTACTTCACCTATTCATATCTGATTCATATCTGATATCTGTTTAACATTCACATGGACTTCGGCCGTCAAATGACAGGCCTGCACATAAGGCTCCATACTGTACACACCTTAAAATATTCAAAGATCCACAATAGAATCTTAACCAGGTTAGAACCTGATGAATTTGTAATATTTATGTCAACAAATCGGTGAGTCAGTTTACCATGTCATATTCAGTAACATGGCATAATGTGTAAGTATTTCTGTATGTGTCTAAGTCTGCGCGGTGTCTGTATACAGTATGTATTTAGGCCAGTGCCTGATTTGTGCCGGATCATACAAGAGCTTGGTAGCTCTCTGTTTAGAACCACCTGTGTTCCGGCACCTATTTGCAAGGATCTGGTGCCTCTTGGTGATAGGAAAGTTGCCGTAATTTGTTGACACTTAATTTCCCTCCCCTCAAAACACTCTGAACTGGCTGTATTATATTGACGGGTGATGAATCTATTGATGGCTGGAGCTCAGTGTAACGTCACACCAGGGTCACACAAACACATGCCAAAGTGTGGGACTCCTCCATAGCGCGAAACGACTGCTAGCATCCGGGGAATAACATGTCAGTGTCAGTGTCAGAAATACTTTTCCAGGTATAATATCGATGAAGTAATAGTCTACTGCACATGTGTCTGCTAACATAAATGACAACAGTAGAGAACACAGCAGCTGTGCATAAATAAAGCAAAAGGTGAGCGCAGGTTTACTCCTTGTCCTTGTCAAATGGATGTTTCTAGGCCTCTATCTTCAAGTGATGTATTTTTTGGAGTGCCATTCATTCTGCATGCGTTTTCTTGGCCTCAAATTCTGCCATATATATCCAGACAACAGACATCTTTACCTCTCTTTCTCTCTCATTAATTTCTAAATGCCATGGAATTGGAGATGTAAAGGTGGAGAGTTGGGAGAGTAAGCCTTCAGGGACTTTCACCCATCCTGCAATCTCTGCTGTTTAAATATAGAACTATGTCTACATGGCAAAACACACGCATGCACACCCACACATCACTCACCCCTCTCTCTTCAACTCCTCTGTGTGTGGGTGTGTGTGTGTGTGTGTGTGTGTGTGTGTGTGTGTGTGTGACAGTCTCTTCAGCCTCATGTCTGCATGCAACGGCTGCTGCATATTTCAGTTGTTCATCACAAAAAAATATCTGGACGCACACATCAAGTCCCGCCAAATCACTCAAATTGAGCTGTCAGAAGAAGTGAACAACGTAGAAACCATCTAGAGCTGTCCGCGTTGTCCGCTACATGGTCTTTAATGGTTCGTATAAGTGGTGAAATGTGTTGCTGAGCTGAAATGCTGTAAGTGAATTACTCTAAGTGCTGTAAGTAAGTTGTCCTGTCGGCTTAAACGGCCCATGTGAGCTACCAATCGCTTTGAGGCATACATATACAATTAGGCATATGTCTTGTCTTACAATATTTTATATGTTTACTGTATGTATGTACTGTAACGTCACACAAGTATGAATGTATAATGACACCATACAAGTTTAACTTGAATTTTACCATTTGTCTCCATAGCAATGAGGGGGGAGAAACAAAACAAAATGGCCGCCTCCTCTCCTTCCTACTTGGCTATGACATCATCTCTCAAGAGACAGAGCCTGTTTACGTAATGTGTAATGTGGAGCTCCGTATGCTCCAGTGGGGTTTGGTGTGAGGACATTTGTGTGTGTGTGTGTGTGTGTGTGTCTGTGAGAGAGAGCATTTCAGCGTGTTTGTGTGTGCATGCAAAACTGTCCTGCTCTTTTTTAACTGATGATATAATACTTTCAGGCCGTTGTCGTGGAAACGAACAGGAACCACTGCCTGCATTTGCCATTGGGGGGACGTAGGAGGGGGTTGTCTCTTAGCATTTGGATTTTTGGATAGTGGTCTCTTGTTTCCATAACAGGCTGTATGTCTGTGTGTGTGTGTGTGGGGGGGGGGGGGTACTGTATCTCTGTGTGTGTGTGTGTGTGTGACAGTCCAACTCTGTTCTACTAGGGATTATGTGTTTGTACAGTATGTTTGTACATGTGCGTGCTTCTGCTGCGGTTCCGATGACTAAGTATGTTTTATTACATCTTTCAGGAAAGCTCTGTGCTATTCTGCTGGGTGGTTCCGAGCCATCTTGGTTAAGACAATCGAATACATGGCTGGACTGTTGATAGTTTTTAGTAAAGGTACACTCAACTGTGCACAAAAGTGCATGTGGCTTTAGGGGGGAAGGGGACATGTGAGCCTAATGAGAGCTGTATGAAAGCAAGTCACTCAGCAACATTTCTGTAACACCTTACATCATAAACAGAGGGCAGGTTGTGCTGAATGTAAGACAAGTATATTCTCCACTCCATCAACAGACTGACACACATAACAGATGGGTGGAGATAGCCAGGTAGCTCCCACATTTCTGCAGTATATTTTAGCAGTAAAACCTCCCCCACTGGAACTCCATTAGTGAATCTACGAGTGCCACATCAGTGATGAATAATAGGTAAATATCATTAATGATTTCCCTGCTAACTTCCACTACACAGCGGTGCAAGGTACCATGGATTTGAAATACCCTTTATCTCCGCTCTCTTCCAGCAAGCTACCATCAGCTGGAAGCCATACAGCCAATTATGAATGCCAGTGATTCCACCTCTAAAACTTCTGGATAATTATGCGCAGTGGGAAATGTTTGTTTGTGTGTGGCTCTGTGCTTTCCTCTGATTTTTTTTCGACAAAGTACATAGAGAAAATCTACCACTTCCCTAAGTACATCTGATTGTAATTACACGCCGATGGAGGCCGGTGCTGAGAAGGAGAGAGAATAGTTTGATAGTGTTTGAAGATTGTTTTGAAAGAAGGACTTAAAGGGAGATGTTTACTTAAAAGGAGGATGGTTTGGACAGACAACCTTAAGGGAGCTTTAATATTTAAACATGAACTCCAAATACCATCTGATAAATGTTATCTTTGGCATCGATTGTGTGCTATTTACTGCATAGTCACAGTTTGTTGATAGCTAGAATATAGCACATTGCCAATCCCTAGATAATAGAAAATAAATGCCACAGCTGGCATACGTACTTAGTTTGTAGCAGGTCAAAGGGAATGGGTTTACTGAAGCGCAGTAAATTTGCCCTGGAAAATTCATATTTTCCTCGCATTTCAGAAAGTATAAAATGATATTAAGCTTCTTATGGCTGAGAGAGGAGCAGCTGCTCTGCTTTAGAGCAAAACAACATCTCAAGAACATCTATCACATTGTGTGAGGCTTTAATCTGTTTCTGTGCTTTTAGAGATTCATAAAACCTCCTAGAGCACTGAAGAGCATTTAGGATCAACACTTTAGCATTTCTAGGCAGAACTGTGCCTTTCATCTGTATGTCTTCCATTGTCAAAGCCGGGAACAAAAAAAGCAGGTAGAATGGGATAAGACTGGCTGGTTAAAAATAACAAATATCATTGTAACTAAATATAGTTCCTTGTACTATATGGTGAAAGGTAAAGCATTCTGGGTGATTTACTTAAGTGGAGTTGGGAACTGGAACGATGAGTGATGTGAACTTTTATAATGGAATCTAACCACAACAATGTGTTCGGTGGCTTTTTCACAAAGTCTGGCCGTGATGTTAGTGTAAGCTGTCATGGTTGCCCCTTGGAACTGCTGCCGTCAGCTGAGATCATCAAGGCTTTAGGGGTGCAGGGACAACAAAAACAAATAACAACAACCAGAGGGTTAATAGGATTCAGCATCAAAAAAGGTGATTAAACTTGCATTTCCCACCCTCAGGGTACTGTGCTAACCCATCCACATGTGCATTCAGATTACACGTGGAAAGCTGGGGGCCTCTTCGGCACATGCTCAGTGGTCGACAATGATGTGAGGTGACACATCGCATGTCCCGAATGTGCTTACCGCTGTGAGGAACGTGACATTTAAGGACTCCCGCTTTTTTCTCCCCGCCCATATTGTAACACATACACCCTGTGCATGAGCAAAATGGATAAACTCACACGTAGCTATGCACACAGATGCGTTCCGCATGGCCACACAATGTCATATCATGATTCTAGCTGCCTTCAGCAGTGTCGGGGTGTAGACCTCATTTTCACTTGTTCATGACTGACCATGACTGGTCAGAGAAACCGATTTCTCAGGAATCAGAACCACCAATGAATGAGGAATCTCTTTACCCCAAAAAATGATGAAAAAGAAATGAAAAAGGTAAAACAATATTTATATAAAATAATATCGTGACATCCTAAACTCATCTCCTCTTGCCAATGACAGGCTGGAGAAGGCTTCCGAAGTGGCATGTCACATCCAAAGGCATATTGCCATTGTCACCCCCAATAACATAGCAGCAAAGTAAATCAACGTGACACATTTCTTTAGTGAAATAGGATTACTTCACAATTACTGTAGTAGCAGGCTAAAGTGTGAGGGAAACACAAAAAACGACACATCCAAATCCTCCTCAGGCTTTTTGCCATGTCACACATTACAAAAGCAAATGTTAAGAGATAGAGAAGAGACCGACATCATACTATACGGTTCATGTCAGTGCACTAATGTCATAACTAGTAAACAATGAGCTTTTTTATAGCTTATAGCCCATAGTATATCCTAAACCAAATTTGACTGATGACGCCAAAAGACATTTTTGCCAAATATTCTTATCACGCTAAAGGACCAGCAATCTCCGGCTTTGACTTTGAAAGCCACCAGAGAAAATCTTGCAGATGATGACATGATGCAATCTGACAGAGTAAGATGCTCCCGTACATAAAGCGCTTCAAGCGCCTTCTCATACATTCCCTTCTTCTAACCCCTCAAGCATTTATGTGACTTAGAGGCAGTTCAATAAGTAACGTCTCCCACAGAGTGGTGCTGTACATGAAATACATGCACCACCCTTTACTTTATATTATTACTGTAATGTATGGGGTCTCGTCCATTTTGCCTCAGCCATATGAATAGCATTTTATGGGAGCATGAGAAACACATGCTCTTCTAATGAACACACAAGGGATTATTACATTATTATTATATTTTTATTATTACTTAATAATAATATTATTATTATTATTATTATTTCATTTAACATTTATTTTGGACTGAATCCTGAATACTCCTGCTTCCTATAATCGTCTTGTTATTTACAATTTGGTAATTTTTCAGTGTTACAGTGTGTTTTTGGGAAGAACTTAGCCAGACGTGGAAGCGGTGAAACGCATGAAGCGTATTTTAATAATCCAAACACAAAACACAAGGTACAGGTACGTAAAACAGCAAAACAATGACCAACAGCACCGAGTGATGCTGGGGAACTTAAGTAGTGTCCATAATTAACAAAGGAGGCACACCTGTGTGGGGCTAATCCCCCACAGGTGTGCAGCCGGGACGGGAGGCACGGAGCCAATCGTGACCAGCAGCCTTTACAGCGAGTACCCTTACAAGTATTAAGGAGCAGGTAGCAATGAGGCATCCTGCTCAAGGACGCTTACAGGTACTGTAGGCTCCTACCAGGGGTCAAACCGGGCGTCAGACCAACAGCCTACCTGGCCCTCTGGAAGCTGAGCAGACTCAAGGATTCCTGATGCGCCTGAGGAATGGCTGACGGCGTCCAACTCACTAACAAGACACTGATATATTGTACACATGTCGTGAACGCTGTTTTGAAAGAGACTTGCAGTGTCAGAACCTGCGTGTTGCCTCGGCCCCCAGGGCGAGCAGCGAAGCAAGATGTTGGCAGCACTCAGGAAACTGGCTTGACGTCGCAGGCAGTCACGCAAGACAAGGAGGATGCATTTTTAAAGGAGTGGAGAGCCACCTCTGCTGCTCGCACACAACATGAGCTCCATAATTCAACAGAGGAACCAGGAGACATTTATAGGACAAGGTACAGTAACATTGAGGCATAAAAGGGAAACTGAGAGCACAGAGAGGGAGAGAGAGGGAGAGAGAGAGCAAATGAGCAAAGAAACAAAGGTAAAACAAGAATGTGAATAGAAACACATCAGGCAAACGATCCAAAGACAGATACACGCAGGCAGCTGGAGGCCGAGGTATTAAAGAGAGTAAACCTAAGACCTAGCTAACTGCAGTGATGGATCGCTGTTATTCCCACTGGGAATAAACAACACTACAACACAACTACATGCACACACTAAGCAGTTATGGGAGAACTTTGACGCCATCTGTAACTCTGTTGTTGTCATATAGGTAGAAGCCAGCAGCCCACTCACAGCTAATACTCTAATATCACAGGATTCATTTCTCAGAGGAAAACCCTCAGGGAGAGCCGCAGGTCTAGTTTTCATTAGATGGGAGACGATAAGGTATTAAGGGAATGACCGTTTGTTCTGATTTGATTAATTCATCAACTGTGCAGGCATAATCTCTGTTTACTGATTGGCCTCCTCCAAGCATAGGGAGGTGCCGGGAGTCCGCCTACACACAGTGGGAGCAACACACACACACACACACACACACACACACACACACACACACACAGAGGCAAGCACCCAGTACAGACAGACACACACAAACACACCCACATACAAAACCAATTACAGACACAAGCGCATACACGCATTTAACAAACTGCCTCTGCAGATACCCTGGACAGTATCTCACCATTAATCAACACAATTTTAACAAGGCTACCCTCCTCGCTTACACGCACACGCACACGCACACACACACACACGCGTTGGTACTTCTATCATTGTGAGGACCGTCATTGACATAATGGATTCCCTAGCCCCTTACCCAAAACTTAACCATCACAACTAAATGCCTAACCCTACCCCTAACCCAGTGCACCAAGAGTTTTTTAACCCTCACAAAAATAAATTCGATAAACAATACCTAACCTAAATCTAACCTAACCCTTTGAAGTTGTGCGGACTGGCCAAAATGTCCTCACTTTCCAAGAATGTCCTCACTCTGTAGGTAAAAAACGTGTTCCAGTCCTCACTATGTAGCAAGTACAAGAACACACACACACACACACCTACCCTCTTCATAGGGAAGCCCTGATTAAGTCATATACTCCCCTTCTCCTAAAATGGAGCGCAGCGTCGGAGCTGAGCTGAGGAGAGGAGGGGGGGGGGGTCTCTGGGGAGAGGCACCACATGCACGGGGGTCCCCGGTCCGCAATCTATCTATACTCGCAACCAGAGCTTCTGTATACAGCGCTAAGCATCAGGTACCATCATGCATCTGTGTTTAAAGCGCGTATTTAGTGAACACACTGCTGCTGAGTATGTGTAAGTAATAAAGCTGGAATAAAAAAATACAAAAAATAATTTATCAAAGTTTGGAAATGTGACTTTTCCACCCTATACACTTCTCAGACAGACGGTGCGGCTCTATCAGATAGTGGGTGTTGTCAGGAGTGTGAATTCATTGGTTTTATGCCTTTAAATGCATTGGATCCCTATGGTTGAGGGATAGCAGCATTAAACAACAAGGCCATAATAATCAGCATTCAGGACCAGTGCTGAGAGGGCGCTCTTGGTATAATGTGGTCACTTTGGCATGTCATTTACATTTACACTCACATACAGTACACACTAGACAAACACACACACACACACAATATCTTTGACCTTTTCATTCATATCGAAACCTCAGGGGCCAGACACGTTGTGAATGGAATTACAATGAGGTCATTTCAGCAGAGGCGTTTATCCAAAGTGACTTACAGTGAGTAAGTATCAAGGAGCTGTCAGGGATTATATCTTGCTGATATCTTGCTCAAGGATGTTTACAGGTAGGCTGGGCATGTCAGGGGTCGAACCCAGAGCCTTTGCTGGGAGTCGACCACAGTAGACCACTAGAAGCGACAAAGTCAACCTAACAGACACTGAGCTGTCACGGCTCGCAAACAACCAACGCCAGCTGCTTCCAGCACTGTCTCCATCCTGAAAAATGACAGGGCTGAGGGGGGTGGTTGGGGGCCAAACAAGTGTGTGAAATCAACACAAGCAGTGGGGACCCTGCCATTAAAATCAGAGAGGGAGACATAATGATGTGCATGGAGCAGGAATGGGCTAAACGAGCTAGCTCTTCCCAATGTTCTCTTCCTGTGTGGGTCCGTTACAGCGGGACGCTCCCTCATTCGCAGCCTTGTACTGACTGGCGGACCGACGGGGCGACTTTGAGACCTCCCGGCGCCGGCCGCACACAGTGGCACACCTGAACCAGTGATTGTCTCGCATTTCTACATACTTACATATTCCATGAATACAGACATGCTGTCCCCCTCTAACGCACACACATGCTCCGACATGCTTGCTCTGTACACACCCACCTTGTTATAGACAACATCCTTTCAAAGGTCAGATCAAATCATGACTCACTAACTCCCTGCAACAAGAGCTGCGTGTGTCTCACACCGGGGGGACAGGAGCGGAAATGACCGGAACAGGCAAAAAAATGTTTCCTAAAATAGAGGTTTTTTTTTGCAAAACTACCAGAGGTTTCTAGGGGCCAAAGCCATGGGGGTATCAGCTTTAAATTTAGCCAGGGCAGTGAAAGGAGAGGAGAACGAAGCTATAATAAGCAGGACAGGAGAATAGATCGAACTTTGACCTCGGCTCCCTTTATAGATGACAGCAGCAACCTTGGGAGGGTGAGCAGGGAGATTGATGATGGCCATTTTACTTAATGAGCTCACGAGAGGACCCCCGCACCTGTTCTCCAAAGGCCAATGACATCCTGCTCAAGGTAAAAAGTTGTAAATGTGAAAAGCAAAAAGATATCCTATATCCCGTCATTCCTTTACCCCCCCCCCACCCCACCACCACCCATCTTAGTGCCTTCCAGCGCCCCCACACATCAATTCTAACTAGATAGAATGACAAATTTCCTTCCATCTATCTCTAAAAATAGAAACAGTGCAGTGGATCATAAAAGATAGGCCAGGCAGGGGTTGTGATGACAGCCCATGGCCCTATGCGCGCGTTAAGGAACGCACCAATGAGACGAAGGCTGCCTGCGTTACAGTGCTGGGCACGGCCTTCGCGGGGCGCTGAGGCATTGTCAAAGCCATTACCTAAACGTGACCTGTTCTGGTCAAGGCGGCTGGTTTCCTCCACCCCTCCACTGATGTCAACCTTCTGCTTTACACGCAGGGCACACAATGTCCCCGTGCACACACACACACACACGCCTGTGCCATCCTCACTTGGCTCTCTCATTGAGCGCCTCCAACGGAAGTCGCTCGTTCATAATAAAGATAAAAGGTCGCCATGGAAACAAGCGTTTTTCTCCAGATGTGGCCACCAATGGAGAGGAAGAGAGGGAGAGAGTGGGGGGAGAAATACAGAGTTAGAAATGAGTGAAGGCTTTGGGAGAGAAACCTGCAGGACCCTACAAATCTGATGGGGGCATGTGGAGTTTTAAAAGAACAACAGGAATGTCAGCCCCGCTATAGCTTGGGCTCATGGGAGATCAATCTGGTTTACTTCACGTCAGGGAAGGGAAGTCATGGGGACGAGGAGCGCTATAGGAACACAAAGGATGTAGAGTGAGTCACTTTTTCCCCGTTCTCCTTTTTCTAGAAGGCGGCCGGTGTGCCCTCATTCTTTCATCCTACTGTATCTTACCTGGAACAGTGCAATTCTTGGATTCGTGGCCCTCCATCTCCTCCAGGCTGCCGTTGTCCATCTCCTGCAGGAGTCTCCTCCCTCCCCACCGCTCCTGGTCCAGGCTGCTGTAGCTTGAAGTGTCATAACCTATATGAGAAATAGGACAGGAAACACATTAGCACTGTCCCAAAGGGAACTCTGAATACAGAATTCATATAGGCTACTTTACAGTAGCCTACGCACATTTTTATCATATTATAGCCAAATAAAAGAGATGATAAAAACATTGTCATTTCATTGTAATTTAATCTGGGGGGATTTGCAGGGTTTCTCAAGTCGAACATCGACACTGATATTTATATTTGTCAAAAGTGGTAGTCATCTCTGTCATGTTCAAGAAAGCACTGCTAGCTAGCAAGAGTGGTGATGGCTCTAATTTATTGTGGTTACTTTTATCAATGGCTGTCAATTCAGCGACAGCGTGAATCAAGTTTCCTAACACCTCTTGAAGTGGAGCAACAGTGCCGCAGCAGCGCAGAACACGACGCCAGACCTCTCCCTTGGCTTACAGTGCATCCGCGCATTCTTCACAACAGCAACGTCAATTAATTTATTCAGAATCAGAATCGGAATCAGTTTTATTTGCCAGGTATGTGTACACATACGAGGAATTTGATTTTAGGATTGTACATTGCTCACGATGTGCTTACTCATACAATAAAAGATACAAAATAAAAGATTAAAAGATTAAGATTAAAACAAAATAAAAAACAGCATAGAGAACACTTTCACTACTTCATAGAGCTTACCGGGGTGCACGCTATAGTCTATCCACATAAACCACAACCCTGGCACGACACGCAGCGTGCTTCAAACAGGGGTTTTCAAAAGCCTTCGGGGCAAACGCTCAACCGGGCCTCGCCTCCACTACACCCCACGCGGCAGTGAGGTGGTACAGCGGCAGTGGGCATTGCATGCCAACGCTCTCTCTCTCTCTCACACACACACACACACACACACACACACACACACAAAGAGAGAACAAGACCATGGGAATGATTAATGTGCCAGTGTGAGAAAGCGAATGGCCCGTTCCTAGCTTCAAGACTATAGCTCAATTTAGCAGAACTTTCAATAATCAACTTTAATTGATATCCCGTCTTGCTGATTAAGAGTTACAAGAAACGCAATAGGGAAATGGCAAGTGCATTAGCCAGTCTCTGGCTTGGAGCTCACACAGCCCTGTGGCATTTCATTGTAACCAGCATACGCAGTGAGAAGGCAAAAAATAGGATTCCCACGGACTATGCACAAATCGTGAGCGTATGAAAATTCATGAAGGCCTTCTGTCCATTGAAGGTGATACATATGACCATCTCACATAAGCAGACTCAATAATCAAGCGGAGTGTTCATCCGGGGGGGTGAAGGGAGAGTTAGAGAGAGCAATTCTGGAAATGTGTGTGAGTTGAGTGGTAGACGGTTTGACGGTAGCAGCCTATATACCCTGGGGCACTTTGCCCTGATTTTTCCTGCTCTGCAGAGAAAGCACCTGCCGCTTACAGGAGCCTCTGCGTCCCTTTTCCAAGAATAGGTTACAATAGTTAAAGCTCGGGTGAAATCCCCTTATAGCCCGCAGTACAGTACAGCTGCAGCACTTTGGATGCATTCCTGCTCTAAAGCCTTTAGAGATGAGGTTGTAGCGCAGGCCTATGGGTTTCTGATCCTTCTGAAAGTTTTTTTTAACCCATTGCGATGCATATAGCCCATGTTATAAACATTTAAGCATCACTGTACAACCCTGTAGCGTGTGCACTCATTGTAATGTTTTTTGTATTATTATTTGACTGAAATATACTGAACTTGTGGGTTAATCGCGAATCAGTTATGACAGGAGCGGGGCAATTAGTGTTCGAAAGCAATACAATAAAATCACTTAAAAATAAAGATCTCACAGGGCAAAGAAAGCAGGCAGGACTATATTCATAATAAAACACACACTGGAATGCTGGAGAATGCTGCTCCCCTGGGCACGCATTCTCGCATTGGGGGGTATGGCTAAATCCTCACCTGAATTTTCCGCTAGATAGGAAACCCCCTTGACAAGCAGAAGTAAGCCTCCAAACAGCGCGATCTGGATCAAAACCAACTCCTTTCGCTTTTTTCGTTTCGCTTTAATCTTCTTCTGGTTCAGCATCACTTGCGTCAGTCGATTCCGAGGTCGGATACCGGGAGACATTCTCTCTACCTCCGCCACATCCATGCAGCCCGAAGTAGAGAAATGAGCAACCTCCTCCTCAGAATCGAATAAAAGTAGTCGAACGGGTTAGGGAGGTGTTGTAAAAGTTACAGATTGGCACCGCTGGAATGCTGCGAGTGGTGAGGTGCTGGCCCGGCTGCTTGTTTTGGTTTTGAGCGCCAGTAGCCTACCTATAGGCTTCTTATGTCATGTTAGTATTTGTTTGCTGTAGTAGGCTAAGGGACGGCGAGAGGAGCGCTCCATGGATGCGTCAGTTCGGTGTCAGCTCATGCGCGACACGAGTTCGCCAGCAGATGCGATTGTAGCTGTTGTCCAGAGAGAGAGAGAGAGAGAGAGAGAGAGAGGGAGGGGGCAAAGGGAGAGAGAACAGAAAAGTTGCTCGCTGGTTTGATGTCAAAAAGACGCACGACTCTGACGTTGGCGATAGCAGCCTGTATTTTTGCAGTTTACAAGCATTGCTGAATAATTGAATAAAAAAAAAACGACTTCTCTAAAAATATATTGCCTTGTGTTTAACCTCCCAATCTAGCAATTTTGGATAAATTGTTCAAAAGCCTAACCCTATAATATCCATAACCTAGATTAAACAATGGTATATTAGCTTTTGTTAAGGCAAATATGACGATATAGCCTACTGTAGGCCTACAGTCGTTTTCACTCCCAATATGAACACAATATGCTTTTCAGAATAGTGGTCTAAATTAGATCGTTGTTGTTGTTGTTGTTGCAGTCTTGATCACACAATCAGTCATGATTCAGGATAGATTAGATGTCTTTTTGACAAGTATAACATTGACCATGTCCAATGTTTTATGTAGATTCAACCGAATTTTATAATAATGACATACATTATCCTGGCCAAGTGGGTTTCTTGATTGTCAGTCCTGAGGTTTAATATAAATAGCACTGGAAAGTTTCCAGCAAGAATGGAAAAAGTGGTCAGGCTCTAGGCAACTGGTTTCTTTGTGCTGTTTAACCCTTTAAGACATGGACCCAAGACGGCAACCATACAAGAAAGGGAGAGCAGACATGAGACAAGAGAGTATAGGATTTCAGCTGTGTTTAGAAACATCAATAAAAAATAATAAGAAACCTAACATTTCCATTCTGGGAGACATTTTCTCAATAGGACACATTCATTCTGCCACCATAGACAACTGTCAAGTTAAGCTCAATGACACTCAATGAAAGTAATTGAAGGCGTGAAAGTTGCCAAGAATCCTGCCTTGACTTACTTACATAGGAAAGAAGAACCGCCATTGAGTTACAAGATGAATTCTCCACCTCTCTAAAACACACAAAAGAAAAGAAATTGCAACAGAAAGGGGGATGGAGGGGAGAAGGAGAGGGGAAAGGGGGGGGGGGGGGGGTAACACATTAAATCCCGTTAAATTGTTTTTCCATAGCCAGTGGGCTTGGCAAGGGACTCTCACACACACACACGCACACACACAAGATGTAAGATAAAGTTGTAGAAAAGACGACCCAAAATGCTGTTTCAGGATGCCAGTAACAGAATGCCTGGAATGTAACCCACTTTCCCAAGTCCAACAGACGAGTCCACCCCTCGGTCCAGCTACAAAGTACATCCGGACCAGTAAGAGATAGGGAATTATCTTCTTTATGTAAAAGTGGTTAATTACTTGAACCACTTCTCTTTGGCGGTCACAGGTTGAAACGTTTGAGGACCACAACTGCCATGTTCTGTCGACCAGTCAGCCGAAGCTCCACTGCCCACCGTCTCTTGTCTTTGGTAGGTCGTCACTGTAAGGCCTATACCAGGCCTGTGCCAAGAAGATTACTGCTCTAGCCCTTTTTAGAGCGGCACCAAGCTAGCTAGCTAGCTAGCTGGCTGGCAGACATATTTGGGTCACGTCTTTCCTCTCTGAGATCTCCCGAGTGCGAGCTACAGCAGCGTTGACGCTTCTCGCTTCCTGCTCCACTCAACCACTACATGGAGAAACCTAAGCTCAGCACCATGGCAGAGAGATGGAGGGAGGGAGGAAGACAAAAAGAGAAAGGGTCTAAGAGTAGGCATTGTAGCGTTGGCTGGGAATAGCTCGCTGAGCTAAAAAAGAGCTGGAGTAGGTACAGTACAGATGGCCCAGGTGGGACTGTTGAAGGCAGAAATAAGGACAGAGGCTCATGCGTTCATTGTCCTGCACAGCAAAGATGTAAAGAAATAATAAATACACAACACAATGGATCACTTTTTTACAGAGATTCTTTATAAAACAATTACATTCAGATCTTTGTAGTTACAGGGACTGTTCACTAAACTTAGACACTGGTGTCAATCACTGAGTCCATGAACACGTATTCCACTATTATTCAGAATATGTTAACAGTATGCCTATGTGTGTCTGTGTGCATGTATGCACTGTATGTAAAGATGAGCAACTGCTAGCCACTAAACCCAAACAACACACCACAGACACAGCCTAAGCCAGCTAGATCTCCTGGAATTTAAAAGGTGGCGATGAAGCCCGTTAATAAGGGTAACCTTAACCTATGCATTTCCTACGGGGCGCGGTCTTGAAGTATGCATGAGTGAGAGGGATTTTTTCTTTATGGCCAGTGCCATGTCAAAGAGCAGGGGTTGGGTGGGAAACAGGGGTTGAAGGAGAGATGGACAGAAATAGGTAGAGCAAGGGGGAACATTTGAATAATAAGAGGGCCATGGGGACACTAAGACAGAGCTATGGAGAGGGGCACAAACAGTAGCAATGCTGAAGCAGATATAACTAGGATATTTTGTCCCATGTCACCCACGTTCCCACAAGTCTTTGTTCAACTGCCTTCCATAGACCTTTCTGTTCACACCTAGCTATTCTTATCAATCCATGAAAGGAGTGGGTGAGGACACCCACAAGGGAACAACAACAGTTTGTCAGAGTCTGTAAAATCCCTATTGGTTTCCAGACAGGAAGGAGAGCGGTCCACAAGCCAGTGTCACAGTCGCTGAAGATTAAGGCCATCCTGAGGAAACCGGGCGCCTCGTCACATTCCCAAAATGGAACCTGGGAAAGATAAATTATTGTCATTTTTCTCTTTGCATGATTATATAAAAGCACATCTGTCTTAGGTTACCACTATGAACGTAG
The DNA here is from genome assembly GCA_027575585.1 of Percopsis omiscomaycus. Taxonomy (NCBI): domain Eukaryota; kingdom Metazoa; phylum Chordata; class Actinopteri; order Percopsiformes; family Percopsidae; genus Percopsis; species Percopsis omiscomaycus. The sequence goes on from JAODLI010016558.1 coordinate 21,140, forward strand.
ATTATACCGCTAAATAGCACAAGTGGCTGAAACAGTGGCCTGCTACAAACTGAATGAAAAAAAATCCAAAGACCATGTACAATGAGAGAACAATGATGGCAAGACAGATTTATGTTGTCAGTAGAAATGTCAAGTGAAAATCAGCAGGGGTAGCGGCTCCAAGAGCAGCAGAGAGATTATAGCGAGCCGTTTCTATCAAAAATAGAACATTGCAGGGAGGCGGGCAAGAGGGAAGGAAAGGAGGAAAGATAGTGCAGGACTGTCACAAATGACCCTGCTCATTGGAAAGGAAGTCTATGCGGCTCATGTTTAAATCATGCGAAGCAAACTTCAGGAAGACCGACTCCCTCTTTAGAAAAACGTATCAGAGGCAGTGAGCCCTCGTCAGACATTTTCCTCTCCCTCCAACATTTCAAAAAGTGCGGTGCCTGCGCGCGCACCCCCCCACCCAAACTCTGTCAACCCCCCCCCCCCCAAAAAAGGGAAAAAAATATATAAGGTGGTTTTACATAACCAGGAGCTGAAGCCTTGTCGATGTCTTGGGGCGTATATAGCGTTAGTCAGTATTCACTTGGGGATGCAAGCGCAAAGCCCCCAACCCCCCACCGCAGTAGTGACAGGACCGCAGGCGAGGGACATAGCAGGTACATGAGCATGTGTGTGTGAATGAGTATTGACAACGGGTTGTAGAATGAAGAGCGACCCACAGCCTCCACCGAGTGTTTGATTCGAAAGAGAGAGAAACCTCACCGCAAGGTCAGCTTTTCAAAGTGCGGGTCAGCACCTCCCGAGGGGGTCGATGGAAGATTTCAAATCTTGAAGGACTTGAATATGTGAATACATGTTTAATGGTGATGATGGCTGTTTAAATATTTTCATGCCATTCTTTGTTATGCTTTAAAAAAACAACTTGTGACTGTGAAAATGAGAGTAGTTATAATGGCTTTTGCTGGAGTGTGCATTGACTAGTTTAACAGCGTGTTTGTGTGTGTGTGTGTGTGTGCGCGCGTGCACGTGTCGGGGAGAGAGAGTTCACACAGGGAGAGGAGCAGTGCCACAGGAGCTCCTCACAGGCTCAGCATGAGGACGCTAACTCAACTCTTTTTGAACTAGTAAACAAACGCCGATGGCAAAGTGCAAGCACCCACCCCTGCTCCAGTGAAATCCCTGCGATATCACCTATTGAAGCAGAGAAACGCATCTGTCTCAGGAGTGCTGCTGTGCTTCCCCACAATGTCAACAGCAACCAAGAATAGAGAAAACAGAGACACAGAGACACAAACGTACAGAGGCACTGTTGAATGTTGAATGCGTATTGTTTTTTGTAAAAGTGTGTAACGTAATCGTCTGTTTTGGAGACACATTTTGTTGATGCTGAAAGGGGAAAATAAAAACCTTTGCTACGCACTTTATTGCAAAAAATGCACACAGTACAAACATCCTCTTTCTTCAGGTGTGTGTTCACGGTCGCCCTCGTCCTGCTGCCCTAGGGCTCCCTCTCAGAGGACACGTCTCCCTCGGCCCCGCTGCTGGCGTTGGGGTCCTGTCTGGAACGGGGGATGCCCTTCTCCTTGCCTGATTCAGGCGGACCCTTGGAGCGCGTCTTCTCTTTCCGCTGTTGCTGCTTCTCCTGCTTGGACAGCTGAGGGACCACAAGATACACAAGACCTCATTTACATTAGTAAATGTCACCAGGCAAGTCCCAAGCTATTTAGCCGTAGTGTGTTCTGATTGGTCAATATGTTGCTTAGAGTGATTTGATGGATACCACTGGCTTTGGGTTTTGGCTAACAATAAAAAGAATGTGTAGAACAAGTTTTTTCTGCAGCAGGTATTGAGGAAAAGAGACAAAAGTGAAACCTGAAACCCTGACTTAAGTATGGACGTGTAAATAATTCACAGCTGTGATAATAAAGCTACTGTAAGTAGCTGACCTGCAACATATCAAACATTCAGAGTGCACCACGGCTGAATAGCGGTTGATTTACTAATACCGCCTAACCACTATGCTACATCACAAAATCATAGAGATAAGTGTAATCCAAGACAATTGGAGCCGGCTAGTATGAAGATTAATATTTCATGTGTCGTTTCTTTTCATGTTGAGTTGTACTAACAGTGAAAATGTGATACTTTTCAAAAGGCAATGATATGCTGAATAATAATAATAATTAAATGTAGATATAGTGTAGGGTCGGGTAGGGTAATTTGGGTAGACGATTTTATCCAGTTACAGTTACATCATTTAGCAGACGCCTTTATCCAAAGCGACTTACAATTACATTGTTCTATTACATGGAGCAG
>JAODLI010016567.1:0-23434 GCA_027575585.1 Percopsis omiscomaycus
CTTCGGTGCTTGACCCCTAATAAAACTAACAATAACAATAGGTGTCAGCACCTTCGGTGCTTGACCCCTAATAATAATAATAATGGGAGCAGCAGATAATCAAGAGCATTGATTAAAAAAGCATAATTAAAAACAACAACAACAATAATAATAGTAATACAAATAATAATACCAATAATAAAAGGAGTAGCAGATAATCAATAGTCAATTTGAATGCTTAATTAAAAAAAATACTATTTCAAACCTGCGATACATCTGCTCTGCCTGAAGGTGGCGCCCATCTTTAAGGAGTTGAACGTCATTGAAGAGGAAGCGGATCATTCCCTCGGCCTTCTCCAGGTCTCCCTCTATCTCTGATGAATGCTGAGCGGGTCTCCCGGAGCTGAGTGTCCTCACATCCTGTAACACAGACATTTTATCAACACACTTCATTTGAATAAATAAATAAATAAATAAATAAACATTTTTAATTGAATTTCTCCATACAGTGTTTCTAAATACGGTGTTTGGAGACGTACCGTCTGCAGGAGGGTTTCCACTTGGTTGAGTTGCTCCTCGCACACCCCAGACTCCATCTGGACCTTACTGACCACCCTCTGAAGACGCTCCAGCCTGCAGGGAGCACACCAGAGGTCAGAGGTCAACAGCCATTTGGAGAGGGAAAGTAACGACTTAAAAACCCGGGTAAGGGCATCGTGCTTCTTCTATTGCCTTGTGACACGTTAAGCTAACTCTCCCACGGTGGAAGGTGAGCACATTTTTTCCTCCGTTCTACACAGTGCAACATTTACACAACATTAGCACAACTGACCTAAAAGAAAATACTGGAGGACAAAAGAAAACGGTGCACTTACTCCCTCTTGTGGCGGAATAAGTAATTCAAAGCATAGCCGTGGTGCATAAAGGCCATGACGGACTTGTCTCAGTTTGTTATTGCCGTCCCAGCTCTGTCGCTTCACTACCGTAATGAGGAGCAACTCAGTAGGAGCCACCGTGGTCCTGTGATGACCAACCCCTCGCAGAAGCTACTCCCCGAGTTGCTTGCGAGTAGGAAAATGAGTCTTTGATAGCGATCAAATGACCATATTATTTGGCTAATAAAGTTTGCCGCCGTGGCAACGGCGTAGTCTGTTTTCCAAGAGAGTTTGTCATGTGGTTGCCCAAACTTATTTTTATATACTTCCACCTCACAGTGTTTCGCTGTATCCCAAAGTGGTCTTGATCATTATGATATGAGTCATTTGGACCACAGAAAGTGTATCATTCGTTCCTCAAAACAGTTAATACTTACAATAATCTAAAGTTATCACTCTTCAGTCAATAATTACTAACTACAAAGTGCTTAACATTCTTAATTAAAAAAATAAATAAAGGGAGGATAGAATAAGGATTGTTAGTGGGATTAGTGCTATGAAGTAGACAGACCGGTGGCCGAGGTACCGAGATTCTGAAGAGGTGGGTTTTAAGTCCCCTGCGGAAGATTGATAATGATTCTGCTGTTCTGACCGCTGCGGGAAGCTCATTCCACCATTGCGGCGCCAGGAAAGCATCTCACTGTTCTGTTACAAGGTTTGGACTGGCAACAGGAGGGTGCGCGCGAGGAGACGGACGCCACTATACCTCTCAAACTCCGTCCTCAGCAGACGCTCCCGCTCCAGGATGGCGACGTGAAGGCGGCCCCATTCCTTCTCCACGTCGAGGGGGTGGTACCCGGGGGGCACTTTGACAAGGCCTGCCTGCACCGCACCCTGCCATGACAATAAGACAGGACACTGGGTTATATACAGATATACCAGTAATGGGCGTCTGATTCCGATACAGTTTATTAAAACAGTGTAATATAAACATGTACATGTACTCACATTACATGTACATTACATGTACAAACATTACATGTACTCACATGTAATGTGAGGTATATATAATACATGATATACTGGTGATTAAAGAATAATAGCATACAATATATAATACATACTAATAATATATATAAGTGAGTAATAATAATAATAAGATATACTGTAGTATATACAGTGGTATAATAAATGTTGGGAGTCATTATTATGATGATGACCTAACAAACATGCGCAGTAAACACAGTCTAAAGTAAACAGCATGATGGGCGTGTCCACACAGGTCTACGATGGCCATTCACGAGTCGCACAGCGAGGTCGGAGGCCACTGACCTCGAAGGACTTGTAGATGTACTTGGAGCGGTTCTTGTCTGCCTCCTTGGCGGGCAGCTCCGTTTCCTTAAATCTCAGAAACTGACGCCAGAGCACCTGCCGATGAAATGAGAGATCATTTAGCCATTTATCTCTACCGCTCCAGTTGACTTGTGTCACGCCATTCGAAACCTAATAACATCAATAACAGAATAATCATTTAAGCCATCATTAACTGACTGTGGCCACCTTGCATTGCACTCACCTCAATCTCTTCATAGCTGGTGGGGAACTTTTTCTCCTCGAAGACCATGATGTGATGTCTGATCCACTGGAACAGCAGCGTGACCAGCTCATAGTATTCCTGCCAGCGTAGCTCCAGCTCCTGATGGACAGGTGTAGGCAAGATTCAAAAAGGGACATAAACTTTAAATGTGTATTGAAATTTATTTTTTCCATAAGTCAAGCGTGACGTTAACGGTGTAATCCATCACTGCCTGTGGGGGACTATTTCCTCTCTGCAGCACCCTATTTTATGAGGATTTAATGACAGTTGGACTTCCAAATTGGGAAATAGCAGCTCAGATCTGTCCGGATACAATGGCGGGGCATTACATTTGCTTTAGCTAGCTAACTAGTTAAGAGGAAGAAGCGCTCTCTATGGCGAGGGGGTGAGTGCTTACGTTGGCCTTGACGCCGTCCTGAGCGTCTGGCACCCTGGGCATGACGTCATACATGGAGGAGACGTATGTGATGATTGACTTTTCGTCCGGGTGTGGCACGTCCACATCTAGAGGAGAGGAGAGGGCTTTGTAAACGACTGTACAGTAGTGCATTCATCAGGGGACAGATAAGAGAGACTGTTTAGGCGCGGTTTCTGATTATGACACCGATTAGAAGAAATGTATTTTTTCCATAGGTATTTTTATCATAAAATAAAGAAAATAATACTTAATAAATGAGTTCAAAGAAGATATTCTCATGTTTGGTATTTGGGTCCCGCTCATACCCGAGTAGCTGGGATTCACTCTCTACTCATCCCTACACAGCTATCATAGGCTCACACTACTCTCTACCCGCACCCCCCTGCAGCCAGCCACGCCCACTTATGTACACAGTTGGTTTGTTTTTCGAAACATAAACAGTGAGCCGGGTGTAAATGTGTGCTTCTGCCGGTGCTATAGTTCCAGGCGTGTACCTCCAACTGCCACGCACGGTGTATCTGTTCAGTGTGTAATAACTGTACTCTCGCTTGTGTACTCCCTGGGTGAACCATTCACAGCACTGTCTGATCTGCGGTGTCCTCACCCTCTGGGTCCAGCAGTCTGGTAACGCCCAGCTCCCTCTCTGCCACCGTGAAGGCCTGCTCCAGGTTCTCCTGGTTGGACTGCCGGTAGACCTTACCCATGTCAATCAGAGTCGGCCTGTGGACGGCAACCACACACAAGGTACAATTATGATGTGCTCATAATTATTCCTGTGAATCAACCTGACAGGAATAATGAATGAATGCTGCTGCGATTACATAAGGTTTTAAATTCCTGCCATCGCTTTTAATCATGCCTACATCATCCAACACCCGCCTTGCCGGAGGCAAGAGAGCATAGAGAGCAAGTCAGAGGCATTGCATGCAGTGCCATAGGGCAGGCAGAAACAAGAGTTTGATATCTAACAAAGTTAAATATTCCCCTGCTGGATGAGTTTATGCACAAAGAAGAGACTTTCTCCAGCACACTGCCCAGACAGCAATTACTGTCAAAAACATGCAGATACAGGACCGGTGAATCTCTTAACTGTTCATCACAAGTATGCATTGGCTGTAAGGAAACCTCGTGAAAATTCTCTTCATATAATGAAATCATTTAACACCCTGAAATTCAAGACAAAATGATATGGAGGAACAATAACCAACGCTAATGTTGCTGTTCAGTTATATGCGTTATCGTACTCTACAAGTCACAAGTAAAGAGAACTTAGACAACATTTAAAACTCCACTTAGCCTGCAGAAACCCAAAGCATACACTAAACATACACTTGCATGACTCTCCGCACATAACACTCCCCGTTGCCTCTCGGCGGCCCCTTCTCTGCATAGCGGGCCTGTCCATAGGAAAATCTATCCCCGCTGAGGTACACAAAATCGGGTTCAGATCCCGGCTCGCGTTCCCCGCTCTGGGACCCCCGGCTGGAACCGGCCCCAGGGCTTTGGGAACCTCTGCCCGAGTCAAAGGAGTATTCCGCGGGCACGTCCTCGCAGAGCATGACCACGCGGTCCTCCGGGCCCCTGGCGGAGCCGGCCGCGCTGCTGGGCTCGCTGTCCTGGCGCCGCTTAGAATAGAACTTCCTCTTCAGCTTCAACATGGTCCCCCCGTTCAACATGGTCCCCCTCCTGTTTTTATCTTTCGCCGCTACACCCCAGTGGCACTACACGAGCGGGATGAAGGTCTCGCTACACGAAGCACGTCCAGCAGCTAGTAGGGGGGGACCCCTTCCACTACGGAGGGGTCCAGTCCATCAGGGAACCCGGCAGCGTCTATCTAGAGTTCTTTCCCGTAGTCCTCTTTTGAGCTACAGTTGCGTGTCTCGTTCTCCCTCTGACAAGGAAGGATCTATGGCAGGGATGTTAGCGTACCTATGATTTGCTGCGACCTGCAAATCCTCTGTAGCGGATAGCTTCGGGGTGTCCAATTCTCTAATTTGTTTGATACACCCATTTCTATTTTTCAAAGGCTCTCCGTTTTCACACCTAATGATGCCAACACAGGTTTTACATGTTGATCTGGTGTATTGTGGTGATGAGAGCTGGCGGGGTTTGTCTGTGCAAACACAAAGACTAAAGAACAAACAAGAATCCTTACTGTAAAAACACTGCAGTTTTTTTCCACTCACCAGCTGTCCAAGTGTTCCTAGATTTGTTATTGTTAACCGAGTGCTATACGCGAAACGCAACACTCAGATGCTTTGATGCCCTTTTACTCGAGGCTTGCTTTAAGATTATTTAATACATGGAATGTACAAACAAGTGCATTATGAATAGGAATCGAACATTCCTACCTTTGACTCTTAAAGAAGTCGAAAATTATGTGAAAGATGTCAAAGGTGCCCCTATGAAATCTATAAAATTCATATCCCCAGGTGGTGAATACGTTCAGGCAAGCTTAACTAGTCACAAAATCCCTCAAACCCCTAAAAGAGTGTAAATCACGAACCTTAGCATTGCTAGCCATAGCGGCAACTGACCACGGATCCGGTCAAACAGACGCACATGGGAGGGGGGGAAGGGGTCAGTTGTGAAACTCACCTGTGTTTGTGTATGACGGCGTTGAAGAGCTTTCCATCCCTCCAGCTGGTGGTGAAGTTGTCACAGCGCATGCCGTGGTATCCCTCCACCATCCTCTGGGACCACAGCAGCAGCTTCTCCTTGGCCGTCATGTCATCTGACTGGCCGTTCACCTGAATGTCTGAGATCTGGAACGAGGGGCAGGTTCCAGGGGTTAGGACACGCAGGCTTTGGTATGGATTGAATGGTTTGATTGTGGTGTAAACTGTACTTCTGGTTCTGGTCCGACGGGCAGAATAAACTATTTCCTTTCATTTGATTTCTTCCAGACTTGAGATGACTCACAATTCAAACCAAATAACTACCACCGGTTACAGTACCAATCTACGGTGCTTATTGCTATGTAGCAAAAGAACACATACTTTAGAAAAATATATGACTAAAAGGAGTAGAGAATTGTGCTGATTTCACAAGGTCAAAGATGAATATGCCAAGCTCAAACTTCCAATACACGTTACACGACTAGGCTATCAATCATAGGGACATTGTGCCAAGCTTCTGTCAGCAATACTGTATATTTCCTCATGAGAGAATAGACAATTAAATATATAGCATGCACAGATGTCAATGCACTGTTGACATTTATGACATTATACAGTACAGGCCAAAAGTTTGGACACACCTTCCCATTCACATTGAATGGGAAGGTATGTCCAAACTTTTGGCATGTACTGTACATCTGTCTACTCTTGCAGCCAAATTATATGCATATTCTCTGACTGCTTACTACAGTATTTACTATATACACTGTATACTGTAGCACGGCTAGTTCAAATACTATTAGCAGATGTGCTTTGGCCTTTGGTGTACTGAACTATATCAAAATAATATTTGTCTTATTTTTGTGAAATTGACGACTTCATAATTTCAGGGTACCCAACCCATTTGGCATTATTCAGGTTAACAATATCAATATTTAGGTGCAAATACAGCATGTTTGCAGCAGTGATTGCAGGGCCAGTCATGAGATACATCATGGGTCTTCACTGCAACAGACAAGGCTTTATCACCAATGTCACAGTGTTTTCATGGGTTTTCAAGTGTGCTGATGAGTCACAGAAGCACTAATAATTTCACTTCCAGGCCTTCTTGAGGGAGGGTGGGGGTGGGGGGGGGGGGAATCCTCCTTCCATTTTCCCTCCAAAAAGGGGAAACCCAGAACATTGGCACAAAGTGACTCACAAAGCGAATGGAATCAGGCCTCCACCCTTAACGGTCTCTATCCACTCCTAAATAGTCCAAAGAGTCCAGCTTGTCCATTATCTAAACCAATCATCTGCATGTCTACAGACCGTGAGTGGCACCAGGGGAGCTCAAAGGAAACTCACCATTGTTTCTGATGACTACCATGTGCCACTGTAACAGTTATGGAGACTTCGTTTTAAATAAATAATAGCTACAAGATGACTAAATACTTCTACGTGGGAGAGGTGGAAGTTTTTCTTTTACCTGAATGGCAAAGAGGACCATAAACTCCTATATTAGCATGTAATGTACTTTCTAGGCCTATTCTGTGCTAAACTTTTCTTAGAACAAATAAATGTAAATTGGGTAACGATGTGTGATAATTGTAATTGCTTTTAAATAAGTGACAATATTGTGAAATACTTGCATTGGCGCCACGTGGACTCACAAGACTTGATTTTAACTTGGTCACCAGACAACATTAATGAAATCTACAAGCAATACTGTAGGCATTTGCTTATATTCTATACTTCAAGCAAACAGTGAAATTGTTGGGAATGGAAGAGCCACAAACACACCCACGCTTCCAAACCAACTTTCACATGGGAATCACTGAGTCATACAAGACGAGGGCAGGATCCCATTTTCCACATCCTAGCCATCATACTCATTTTAGAAGCAAAGAATCAACCTCTTTCCATAATAAAAACTAAAATGTCTTTCCTGCATTTAGAACTGCCAATATAACTGCAGGGTTACTTTCCACTGAAGTGTCCATAGAGTACTGTACCATAAGTATAAATTTTTTTTTAATGGGTATCCCTAGAAACAAGGTTCCATTCCGAAATCTCCCATTTGACACTCAATGAGGAAATTAGTTTTTTCAGTGACTCTGTGTGCCCTTAAGAACATTAATCTATTTTAGCATTGTATAAAACAGTGGCTTACAAATATTTTGAGCCACAACCCAATGAACATAATAAAATATTGACAGTACAAATATATATATATATATATATATATATATATATATATATATACTGTATATATACACACACAACCCCAAAAAAGTTATGTACAATACAAATAGATAAATAGGAATAACAATACATTTCTCAACATTTTCAAGTGCCCAAGTGCTGCCAAATGGTCAATAGAGTCTATCATATAGATACCTTCACAGAAGAATCATGTCTTTAGGGGCTTTAAATCATGTCATTTTGGACAGATGTTTCTCCCTTCGGGCTGAACATTCCGTTTCATTTGGTGTTGCCCTTCTTTTTTTTTCAACATGCCCTAACTTGACTAACTGGCTGGGAGTGGGAGGATAGGTCATAGACGATTGTTTACAATACAGAAATGATGTCACACCTGGGGTCAAATCTGTGTGGCTTGCTTTACTTTATTTTCTCAGAGAGGAATTCTGGCCTAATGACATGTTTGACAGATTTCAAAATGTGTCCAGACAAACAACACAACTGACCACACAAGTGGAAACACTTTAATTAGGGGCAGGATAGTCTAGTGGTCTAGGTGTTGGACTCCCAGCCAGTAGGGGGCAGGATAGTCTAGTGGTCTAGGTGTTGGACTCCCAGCCAGTAGGGAGCAGGATAGTCTAGTGGTCTAGGTGTTGGGACTCCCAGCCAGTAGGGGGCAGGATAGTCTATTGGTCTAGGTGTTGGACTCCCAGCCGGAAGGATGTGGGTTCAAGTCCCAGAGTTGGCCTACCTGCAAGCATCCTTGAGGAAGATGCCTAACCCCTACCTGCTTCATGTAATAGCACCAGGTAATTGTAAGTAGCTTTGGATAAAAGCGTCTGCTAAATGACTTGATTGATTGATTGAAATTTATGATAGGGGACCTTTAAAGTGAACCAAAGATTTGTGTGAAGCAATACCTGGAAGTGTAGAATGATGGTCCATATAAGGCCCAGGGTCAGCTTGGGGTTTCCATCTGCAATGTCATCGTTCCTGATGTTGACCAGTTTGACCTGGGAGGTCACGGTGAATATATTTAGATTCCCATTTAAGTCCCTTGTTCATTTGTTCATAGAATGTAAAAGAGACACGACACGATTGGTGTAACTACCTGTCTGTGTTTAAGAAAGTCCAGGGCGATCTGTACATTCTGCAGTTTGTGGAAGCGCATGCGTCCCTTCTCTCGGGGCTGAAAGAAACAAATAAACCTTCAGCACAAACAAAGAATGTCTTACTGACAACAAATGCAGACTGTGGACAGGTGTATTACCGTGGCTGAGGATAACATTAGTTCTGACTCTACAACGAGCGGTACTCCCTGCCCTACAAAAATAGTCATGGCTGGCGCTGGAAAATTACAATGACAAGACAATGCATTTGAGGTCTAACTGGAATTCTGTGGTGACTGGAGCACAGTTTTATTTCACCAGTCCTCCCAGAGAATCTGGCTCTACATGATGCTGAAATGCATTGCAGATCAAGCCAGGATGTCTGCAGGTGAAGGCATGATAATGAACAGAACGCTACACCTAATTCTCCAATTAGCCATCACACTAGGACCTATTACTGCAAATACTGTATATATACAGTTCCAACTGACATCAAGCTAGGTGGATGTTGTAATATGCTAATGTAGTTTAATCATTAAAAAACGATGACGGCATTCTTCCATCAGGTATTCGCTCAAGCGTATTACTACGGCCAAGCACACTGAAGGGCACAAGATGTTATTACCTAAGATTATGTGTCTGGGAGACCTGTACATGCGTTTGGAGGGCGGTTAGCTACTGTATTGAGCTCTAAGCCAATCACAAGCTTTGCTGCGGTATTATTCAAACTACAGCAGATTGCAACATCACCACCTGGGCCTTGGCTTTCTGTGCAATAACGCAATCAGACGCATATTATTCAACAATAGGTTTCCTGCTTAAATCTTTACTGGACAATATATTCTAAATGAAAACCTCGATAAATACCAAATAACAGAAAGGTAGCAACGCAGTTACACTTGCAGAACCCAGTAGTAGCAATAAAATGTCTTCCCAATCAACAATATAATCTAACATGTATATCTCTACTCGACATTTGACCCCTTGAGGAAATCAAGGCTATCTGCCGACTGGTCAGTTAAACATGAAGGGATGTTGACACAGACAGAGGAGGGACAGAACAGCACGTGACACATCATGCACTACTACCCAGCAGCCACCTGGGGGACATGCTACGCCCGAGAAAGGCGGCCAGCCACAGTCCAGGCGCCACTCACCAACCGCACGTTCCTCGCAACGTCGCGTTCCCGCGGCTACCGAGGCGAGAGCATCGCGAGAGAGGAAGGCAGAGGCAAAAGGGGGGACAGGTCAAGGGCAAAGGTCAGCAAACATGAAGTCGATAAAGGAAAAACCAAAGGGATCAGAGAGGTCAGTGCAAAAAGGTTAAGACATGGAAGCAAATAATGAGAATTAGTGTTTTACCGGGAGGCCGAGGTGGAAAAAACAGGTTTTCGTGGTAGAAATACTAACTACTCTAGGTATGGTCTCCAACCCGTGCAATAAAAATATAATTATCATTAATTAGCTCATCGGCTAATTATTTAGTGCATGGCTGGAGCATGGCTGTTTAGTATTTCTACAGTGTTTTCTGTACCTAGTTTTACCACCTGTGCTGGAGGAAGATATGTTCCCGAAACAGCAGTGTTACAATAAAGTAAAATAGTGCACAGACGTTCAGAATGATCTGCACCGTCCACACATCCGCATATTCAACATTTGACCACCAGGCTGCACCACAGTTAGGACGTATGCAACAGTTTGAGGGAGCGTTAGACCAGGTCACCATGAGCAGATTGACCAGTAGAATGAATCCAGAAGCAAATTAAGTCAGTGGGACAGCGGAGAGATTACAGTAGGCTACTCAAGGGACAGGACGGTGCAGGGGGCAGCAGAAGCGTCAGGTGGTCAGCTGGCCAAGGGGGACTCACCAGCGTCTCTCCAGAGAGCACCTCCAGCAGGGAGATGAGGTTGTGTCCATCTCTGAGGTCCTCGTACAGGTCGGTGATGTGCCGCTGGGCCTGGGGAGACGCGGGAAAGACAATATGTAAAATATGACAATAATATCTTAATCAGTGTTGGGGGTAACACATTACTGTAATCAAATTACAGTTGATAACAATTATGTAGTGACATGCTCTTTGGGCTGGTTTTAATTACTGACTTTGCTGTCGGCTTTGTGGTATAAAGGAAAGATACTGTGTATGTCCTCCTTATTAGGATAGGGATTTGTGCTGATATGTGGGTGTGTGGTTTAACGGTAAACCTTACACATGTACGGTTTAACGTTAAATTGTTAATTGGCAATTACGTGACAATGCTCAGGTGACGACCCAACACTGGTCTGAATACTTCTTTGTATAACTACTGTGACTCTGTTGGATATAGTCTAGACACACCCAGGTTGAAGCCATTCCAACTACTTGTTATTATTTACTTCTGATAAGAGTCTAGATTGAGTTCTTAGCTTAGCTAAGCCAGTAATGCAGCACTCTAAGCATTTTTGATATTCTTTTCATACTTAATGGCGGCATGAAATCATCTTAAATAATCATGAATCAATGTATTATGGGATGTGCTGGAAACCTAAAGTATGAGTTAATTGTAAGGGGTTCCACCTCATACCTGACTGAATTCCTCAACCGTCACATTGTGAAACTAAACATAAACCAACAGGGGAGTAACTTCTCTGCACACAGGCTGAGACTAGGTCAACCACCAGGATTGTGTGACTACCTTAACCTGAAGTCAATTTGTAGACTGCAATAATGTGCACTCACGATTGTCAAATCGCTACAGTAGCTCAAATGTAGCTCTACGCACGGCACAAAGTGATTTGGAATCTTACTTTACTGGGGTTTTACTGGCTTGCTAGCAACGGATGGCACTGGCCCGTGACTCTGAAGAAAGCCCTAAAGAGCATTTAGAAACCTCTCACAGAGTGTTAGAATACACTAAAGATCACAAGTTAGACGGCTGGGAGACAAAGTGAGCATGGGGGAAAACACAGCACACACAAGACATGCAGTACAGAATGAAGTGTCACTCAGCAGTGCACAAACATGCTCACACACACATACCTACCTCAGCTTTCCAGTGCTGACGGGAAAAGGATGGCAAGATTAGGTGAAGGATGGAAAGAACAGAGTGGCATGAGTGAACACATTATCCTCGTATGAGGGGACAGAATAGAACAGGAAATAGAAACACAAGCACAGGGAGGAGATCGGGTTTGTACAAAGACAGACAAAGACATCTGACAGATCGGAGGGTCACTATGCTTTTCCTGATACGACCTTTGTTCTACCACAGAAACTAGTCATGTAACTAACCATGTGCTTTGTAAAATAGTATTACAGTAGTCCTGGTATTTCTTTCTGCGCAGTAGAAAGAGGCATGGTGGGCACTTTTAAGACTAGGAGCACAGTGTTTCTGGCCAGCCCCCCACAATTCAGTCCCATGTCTTTGTTGTGATCACCGGACCAAAAAGGCCTCGGGGGACCAGCCAGAACTCTGACCCACGCAGACCTTTTTGGACCCAGATGAGAGGGGGACCAGCCAGAACCCTGACCCACGCAGACCTTTTTGGACCCACATGAGAGGGGGACCAGCCAGAACCCTGACCCACGCAGACCTTTTTGGACCCAGATGAGAGGGGCTTTCCTGACAAAGGCATAACAACCGACTGAGTCATCGCAGCGCTGCCGTTCACTGTGTTTAGCCCTGTGCTAGACATTCCACACTGGGGTTTAATGCACTTCAGTGCATCGGCAGAAAGGATGTGTCACCCTGACATTGATGGTTCTCAGCAGAAGTCGAGAAGAGACAGCCAGCAACAATATACTTGTTCACTTCTTGTTAGGGACACAAGAAGAAGAAAAAAAAATCTAAATGTTTTACTTAAGCTATAACAACCGCAAGATAGTTAACACAACATGGTGCTTGTATGCATTCTGGCATTGGGAATATGAATGTTCTGCACTTATAAAGTGCTGTGTTGTAGTGTATACTTATTGATATGTTGCTATGCTCTTCAGTGGGGGCGGGATTTATGACATAGTTCTGAGTGAGAATAACAGATGGAGAGCACAATGACTGTCATCCCAAGTAGGTCAACACGTAGCAGAGAAATAAATATGCAATCTGGTCTAAAGAACTAACAGCAAATACTTTTATAAATGGTGTTCTATAATGATTATCCTATCATTATATGTCCACTAGCGTATACTAACAGTTAATCAAGTGAAATGGCTTCAAGGCACATTCTTTCATTTTTGTCGAGAATTTCACCAACGGGACAAAAACATTTCGGTTTTGGTCTAAAACTCCTCTCTACTCCTCCCCCAACAGCCCACGCGCACTTTCCTGCACATTTGTGTTTCAAAAATAAACCACCGAGTTGGCTTCTGTGAGAGCTTTATCAAACTGAGAGGTGCACATTTAAAAAATGGGAAAGCTGTCAGTTGTTCTGCGAGTATGTGAGCCATGCTGAGGGACCACAGGGCCCCACAATCAATCAGCTATGAGTGAGTGCATGTATATTAACACGGGTGGGGCCCATCGACAGTATTTAAGGTGTATCCTGGCTCATCCCATCTTCTGCCTTGCCCCCGTGTAAGAAGGCAGACTGACAGCCTGCGACCCAGATGTGAAACCTGAGGCCCTGCCCAGCTCTCCGGCACGCCCGGTGAAGTTCCTGGGAGCCCACCAAAGTGAGACCAGGTGTTTCTGACTCCCCTCTCGCACAAGGTTACAGTTAACACAAATAGCATGTTGGCGTTTTATTGCAGAGAGCTGACTGATGTAGGGCACGGTATGCTATTTTCCCCTGCTATGTTGTTGTGGATTTTATATCTAGGAGGTGTGATTACATCAGATCAAAACGTTATTTTCCTCAAGCATTGGTTCTGGGGTTACCTGAGGACATTTTGAGTCACTCCATTTTAAGGCAGTTGCTTCCTGTTGGGTTAATAAGCATACTGCAAATACAATAGACTAGCTTATAAACGTTTTCCTGGCGAAACATGGTCACTTGCTACACCATAAAACTTGAAAACTGCAAACAAGCATCAACATAAGCTTTAGATTTGACTGGGGAAAAGGTTTGCGATTTGACCTCACCTTCATCAAGTGCTTGTTCACCCATTTAGTGAAGGTCTTTTTCTGAACGCGGTCCCGTTCATCTGGAAGAGACAGAGAAGGATTTAAGGTTGAGCGTAACATCACAAGTATTTTGCTCCTGGAGCTTTCTTATGGGAGGAAATTGAAATTACTAAATTGAGTTTCATCTGTGAAAAAGTAAAAAAAAAAAAAAAAAACTTAATGGGTAAGAGGTTATTGTTTTTTTTTAATCAATTATTACTACCCCTGAAATAATATATGCAATTACTATATTATACATGGGAGGTTGTTAAGTTTGCTTGTTCAGTCTGTGGCCTCCTATAAACAGCACCAATATAGGAACATGTTCCACCTTGCGATTCTATCTAAGGTATGTGTTGTTGACAGTTTGATTAATCCAAACAATTGTCTGTCAACACTTTTCTTTTTCTACAGTGTGAAAGACACTGATTGGTTACGTGTTCTCATATCAAAACATTCTTTGTGCAAGGCTTTTCAAAAAGGGCTCCCTGCAACGGTTGGCATTAAAGCCATTATGTGGTTAATCAAATAATTTGCCTTGAAAAACAAAAGAGATACGAGGCTTTGTTTTAAAACAGTGGAAAGGCTGATTGCGTTGAGTGGATAATGACAAATCACAGGGTAGATGAACAAATGAAAGAACCAAATAACAATAGAAGATGTCCCCCCGGTGTCAACGCCCATTTCATTGTGCCATCGTGTTGATGACTCAATCACACTTGTGACTAAGGTCAGGCTCTTAAGACAAAGAGAAGAGATAAAAAACAAGAATTGAGGTGATAACAGAGTGTATTTTAAGCAGATGTATGAAGGATACATTCATCTGATAAAATATTGCGTAGAAAAAAACTTTGTTCTCAGGGTGATTATATAATTGGCCATAACTCGCGATCAACTCAAATCGAAGGTGTCCAGAGGCCTCTACTTATGATCTCAACATCTCAAAGACATACCAGTGTAAGGGGACACAAAGGAAAGGGAACTGATCCTATTGTGGGTTATATTTTGCAGACCTGTACCCTGGAGCTACAGCCGCAACTTGAGATGTAAACGCGAAGTTCAACATCTTCAAAGAGGAAGTGACACATATCAGGTCTCACAAAGGTTTCATACTGCGTTCACAACTTATGCCATCGTGCTGAATATTGTGACAGTGACACATAGCACAGATTTGTTTGTAACTTGGGTACGAGCAGTGAGATATTTTTAGACTTTCAATTACAATTAATTATATTTTGCCATCCTTCTTGGTAACAGTGCATCTCTGTAACAAGAATTCTGTTCTGGTCGGTGGTAAATCTAATATGAGAAACCTCATGTTTTTGTAAAAAGACAAATTTTTCAAACACATTCCTTTACAGTACTTGCTCTCTCTCTCTTCTACATATGGGTACCAGCAGAGTAGTAATACTAGGACATGACACATTAAGGGGTGTGGCCCGTTTGATTGCAGGGAGGCTGACCACAGACAACATCAGATTTCCCCATTTATGCACATTAACTCATAAACAGCCACATCATTCATACAGTACAAAGTGAACAGAATCTGTGGACAAAATACTCAATACGCATAAACCAAGCTGTTGTTGTTAACCAGCTTTATAGCTAACTGCACAGAAATCAGGCGTGAACCCTCTTTCCAAACTCAAAGGGATGACTTCTTAGAAAGTTCTACCTTTTCTGTGATCCGTGGCCCTGAGCATGCCCTGGTAATAGGAGTCCTCTATGAAGACCCCGTCACTACTCATGCTGTCGGACGAGTACGTTCTGAAGCTTTGCTGCATCGCCATCCCAGGGCGCCGCGTGCTGGCGTGGGCCGCGACAGAGAAACGGGAGGAACCCTCGGTGCGGCTTCAAATGCAGCCCTGCCTGGTTTATGGAGACTTCCCCCGCTTCGTGTTGCCCAAAGTGTGTGTGGTGGAGCTTCAGTTTCAGCTCGGTGAGCGTGCGGCTCTGTGGGAGGGTTCAGAGCTCCTGATTCAGTTCCCGCACACAAGTCGTGCTCCCGTTTCTTCCCTCCCTCACTCCATTTTCTCTCTCTGACCCTCTTGCCTTTTTTCTTTCTTTCCACCAGCCCTTGTAAAATGCCTGCCTGTGGGCTACAATATCAGAACCTGTCATTCATCACAGAGTGAGAGAGATTGAGAGAGAAATAGAGAGAGGGAGAGAGAGGGAGGGGAGAGAGAGAAGATTCTCCCCATAGCCCTACCCAGCCCTATACACCCTACACAACCTACCACACCCACCCAAACTAAGCCCACCTCCATTTCCAGCCAGGGGAATAAGGTTGACAAGATAAAGTGGGTCTCGCACGCAATTAATCAACTTTAGCGAGGTTGCATTCAAACATTAACCATCCAACTGTGTCTGAAGGCCTAATTCATGTCATGCTCATGACCTTTAACTCCATTATCATCCCCTTCCTAGACAGAATGAGGAGATCACCTTGTCTTGGGCTTAGCTAGACACTAATTGAGCTTCACGTCTCTATGCCACAATTTCAGTGTTTGAAGGCTGAATAAAAAGGGGCCACACCAAGCTAAGGGGATGTGATGCTTGGCATCGGAGAACGGTCCTTAGCTACTCCACCGCATGGCCCCCAAATAGGGAAATCTGGACTATGAAGCATCTTCATCCATTAGGGCACCATTAGAGGGATTCCACCACTCAGGGACAAGGGGAAACCATATACTGGAGGATCTACAAGACCCAATCCAGCCGCAAAATGAATAGAAGCATCATGTGCCAATTACGAACCAGAATATTGTGTGTGAGATCAGTGGTTTATTTCAAGCATTTGCTATGGACTTAGCCACTTTAGATGAGATAAAAATGTTGTAGATGCTTCTGTATATTATTATTAACGTGCCGCTCTCCAGAGGAATCGTTCTGTGTATGTAAACTGCGAGAGTTTCATATCCTAAACTGAAGGATTTGCCTCTGTTCCCTCTGGGATGCCGCAACTAAATAAACAGACTTAATATATTAATTTTCTTTCTTTATTGGTTTCAAATACAAGACAGGCTGAGCAGGTTGGTGCATAAGCAAACGACGACGACTGGGTCAGCAGTTGTTGATACAGCTAACCTCTGACAATGCCATCAAGACACTCAAGGGCACCAAAGGCAAACGAGACTTGGATTAAATACGTGCGAGCTTTTCCTGTCGCGTCCGGGGGGGTGTCAAGGGTTAGAACCTCTGGTGCGGCACGCGGCACACAAATACATGTGACACCTTTCCCCCTTAGACGCATTCATCTTCAGATTTTAAAAAGGAGATACTGACGGGAGATCTTGCAAAGGGAGGGATTCCTCAGATGCCTGCTCAGGGCGGCGGCTTGCAGGGACACGAGCGGTGGGAGCTGCACATACTGCGCCTCTTGCCAGAGACCTGCCGTTTACCTAAGAAGGTGCACATTGTGTTTGAACCCAACAGACCCCGTGTTTATGTTACACGTCAACATGCCCGGATTGAAATACTCCTATTATTTCCCGGCATTATTTAAAAATCACTAAATCTCAAGCATGTGTCTTCTTTCGAGACAATAACGAAGGCCTGCTTTTTTTTGAGAGGCCTATGAAACATATCTTTAAACACTAAATCACGCAAATCCTTACAGACTGTATTATCTAGTCACGCGAAGCTGCCCAAGTCCTTGGCCATGGCAAGGTTATTTAGGATAAAAAGGCAACTTTTCCAAATTAATGACGAGCAATGAAAAATAAATAAAAACACGTTCCATCAACTGACATTTCGTTTGATGAAATGTGGATTTACAGCTGGCTGGAACAGAGGGGGGGGTCGCCTCCTGCGATAACACTGCACCGTCCCGTTCCCTGCAAGAAGCAGCATGCGTTATCAGCCTCGTAAAGGGCAGGAATGTTAACAAACACGGAGGATGATTTGGCTCGCAGATGATCTGATGGGATTTATGGGGAAGGAACGGTATAATTTTGCGTGTTTCAGACAACCTCTTGGCTCTAGAACCTACGCCCCAGGGCATTGTGGGAAGAATTCAAGATGGCACTTGTTGTGGAGAGTACAGACATTATTAAAAAGCAGACAACTGTACCTATTTTTGATCCTTATGAATATGTTTGAAGTTTAAGATGTTGGGTGCAGCTGTTTTTCATTTTGCACAGAACACTGCCCTGCTAGGGAGGACTGAAGCTGCCCAAATCATAAATAAATACATAAATAAATGACTCGATAAATAAATGAATATGCGATTAAATAAATTTCTTTATGCATTTCATTCATTTGCCATTAAATATGGAGGACGACGCTGCCCGAAAAAACATAAATTAATAAATGGATAAATATGCCATTAAATACATTCTTTATACATTTCTGTATGCATTTCTTCTTCATTATGCAATATGGAGGCATTGCTTTCATGATGTTCAGCCAAAGCCCCACTACATACGGCAAGTGATGTCCTGCTAAGCTTCCAAATAGATTGTAAACGTTGTGTCTTAGTGTTCTAAGCAAATACTAAATATTTCTTGCCAGCGAATCTCTTAATTATACCAATATTGTGCATGGGAAACAGTTTCTGCAGATAGAAAATTTATAAAAGCACTGATTGCATTTTCACTGGCTGAACAACAAGGAAATGCCCTAGTTTAGTGAAGCCCGTTATAATTGATGGTCTTGTTAATGTTCAAGCCATATAAAAACATTTATTTTCATTTTATCTGTTAATTTCACCAACATTGTGCTTGTGAAACAGCTTTAGTGCATGTAGAGGACGTGGTTATAAAGATCGCTAATTCCAAAGCACTGCATTTGGTCCTACAGCAATAGCCGACAAGTCCACGAGGTGCAAGAGGAGAAAATTAACAAAAAGCGCCTCCTTATTTGCATAAGACTAAATGCACGCAGAAATGTTTAAAGAAATGTATAAAGATGTATAAAGAAATGTATTTAATAACTAAATGCCATTAAATAATTAATTGAATGACATATTCATTTATTTATCGAGTCATTTATTTATTTATGTATTTATTTTTGGCAGCTGTCACTAAAGTCAATTTATTGGGGACTGTTGCTCATGAAAATCCACCTTTGAGAGGTTGTAACTCATATTTACCACGCAAGAATGCTTACAAACACCATGTGCAGAGGATTAGGCACACGTTGCATTGACTATCTTGCGGTTGTAAAAATATTCGATGACTAAATGAATTAAGAGTGATGTGCTCCTCAGATGTAATACCAAGCCCGTAACCCTGAAACAGCTTATTGAGCGGCATGTCTCCCTCTGCTGGTCAAAACCAGAAACAAACAACAATTTAGGAAACTAATTTCGTTTAGACTTCCCTCCGTTTCTACACTTGTTAGAATGTTAGAAAATATTTTTAAAGCATAGGCTAATGGAAAACCTGAATTCAACTGACACATTTCCTCTCTCGTTTATCTGATTTAAATACAGATCAGTAGCAATACCTCACTTACAGCCCCCTTTAATGTCATACGAATCACTGAAAATGGGATTTTGTCAGTGTTCAAATCAGAGTTGTGGCTACTGTCAAGAAAGACCAAGTTCAACAGCAGCCTGCGGTGCTTAGACTGCTTAGAGTTAGTAGACCATCACTACACTACTAAACTGAGTGGGCAGTTTCCAAGACAACAAACCAAAACAGATGGAAACTGGGGGCCCACCAACATAGTGTAGGTCTACAGTAGGCTATTATTTTCAGATGAGCGGTTGGAGAATTGAGGATTTGAGAACGGGGCACGATTTAAGAGTTCCTTTAACTTTTGTACAGTCAAATAGCTTTAAAGTAATATGTGCTGCATATGAAAAATGCTTGATATTTCATCTTCCTATTTAGGCGGTAACTTAATGTAAACCGTTTATAAATAAAACAACATGCACGGGTATTTGTGTACTTGTTCAAGATCAAGCATCTGCTATGCGTTTCCTTCTGTTTGTATCTTGGTTCCAAAGAATGAATAACAAGCGTCAGCTAAGACACAAGCCTATTGACGGTCTCCACCAAATAAATATGCAGACAATATAACTTATTGCAAAACTGACTCACGGTAACAGCTACATATGTCAAGAATACGTGGCTTGTTTTGCTGGACTGGCACGCAACAGGTTAACATCCATACTGCCCACCACTGATCCCCACCACCCCCTGCAAAACTCCTCCTATCCTATTACGAGCGTTGAGAGACTGAGATAGTTTGTGTACTGTATCGGTCGGCTGCACTGCTTACCTGCACAACACATTCGGCTGTACAAATGGGAACCAACTTCTGCACAGCTAATTTCGTGGATGTAACTGCCTCGTCCATGCATAATTTGCCGGTCGAAAAATTCTTTCCACGGAGAAGACATCACGTCTCCCGGAGTATCTTTGACTTCAGCCATCGTGTGCGCTGTGCGTGAAGCGCACTGTGGCCTTTCTTGAAAACGCCCCCCAAAAACTTGCGCCCCCTCCTGCGTTCTTCTCTGTCAAAAGATGACTTTCTCGCATAAGCCTCGAAGTCACAACTTTTCTCTCTTCTATTGTGAGGGGGGAGAAAAAAAATTGGTCGTGTCAAATTTCCGAGTCAAATCTTCACATTTGCAAGCCCAGCCCACATGGGTTTTGTGCTGTGAAATGACCGGGAACACAATTCTGTTCTCTCCTCTTTTACGCGCAGCTCATAGGTGACATTGAAATCCGACATTGTGACTGTGAAGGACACCCCCCCGTTTTAAACAGTCTGGAGACTTTCACACACCGTTTCAACACGACACGCGACGTCATACTGTATTTCCAAACATTAGATAACAAGTTGGCTACAGTAGGCTACTGCCACTCTACGAAATTATCATCGGGGGTTTCTATCTATTTTATTTTTTATTTTTAAATGAGTGCTACTTTCACTATCTCTTACACGATACAGTATTTACATATGATAGATTGCCGGTCTGTGTGCAGTAGTCTACTGTAGGCTATGCGCCTGTGGATGATTATAGGCTACTTTCCACCAACGTTCACAACAGCTGTGCGTCATAAATAACTTGTACAGAAGAGTCTTGTTTTCTCTGCATCAAGAAGGCCTACATGCCGTGCCACTAAGCCCATCATTTGCCATTATTGCTTGGCAGAACGCAAAAGGGAAAATTCGGTTTAGTTAAAAAACGATTTGACCTAGCCTAAAGTATCAATTATTTTTAATGGTTTAAAGCTTTGCATTTGGTTAGTAAGTAAGTAGTTAGTTAAGACACACAACCTGTTTACCAGTACTAAAATAAAAATGGCGGCAAATCCGGTGAGTGATATTTCCCTGAAAAGTTAGTTTTACTCAGAAAAGGGTGTTGGCGTGTCCTGGCTGCTTGTTTTTACTCCCAATAGCTGGGCACTGCTTCAACATTAGACAGTGCCATGCACAAGCACACATGGAATATGGCAAAGGACTGGCCACAGTGCTGCCAAGGATTAACCGATTTAGCACGCTTTAGCACCTGAAGTAGCCTATCTATGGGCGTGCGTGCCTTCCTGTGTGCTGTTGTTGCTGTTGTTGTTATTGGGGTGTTTTTTTTAGGCAAGAGCAAGTATGTGTCATATTCAGCTATTCATGTCCTTCCATAACTTCTTGTTTTAATGGCAACGGGCAGCCTTCTCTATTTTAACGGCCACAGTCGGGAGGGACAGGGAAATGAGTCACTACAGCGTTCGTCAGAGGGAGAATTCGAAACCCGTGCGTTTTCAATAGGGGGCACGCAGCTTAGAAGACACAGCGACCAGGTCTCCCATGTGCGGCTCGGGTGTGTCTTCCTAAATGGATTAGATAAATACACTGCCAACAAGGGGGTTGTAAATAGAATGGCTTATTAGGCTAGAGCCTAATAAGAGAGTACCGAGGCAGCCTTCAAGACAAAAGAGCAGAGGATGAGATGCTGGTTTTCTGAGATAAAAAGACAGAGGCAGCCTTCAAAGTCAAGTCTCCAGTCTAAGGAATTTATAATTTGATTTAGATTTTTCTTTTCAATCTAGAAAGAAAGAAAGAAACAAATAAAAACAACACATTCAATATTGTTCAGATGGTACCCGCTGAGTGCAAACAGCCTATATATTAAACATGCACAAACACACATGCACAAACACACATACAGACAGACAGACATAAAGAACATCCTGAAGGACAGGCTTGAGGTGGCTGCCCGTTTGTTTTGACTGTATCCAGGATACACAGACCCCCCCCCCCGTTCGTGGTTTTGAGTTTACCATCATCAGCCAGAAGCATGTGAGCTTTTTTTAAACCTGGCCCACAGGGCAAATCCCTACTTCCCCCCCCCTTGCAGCCTTCATGTTAGCGCATGGCACCTGGTCAAAGGCACCTTGTCTATCCAACAATCTCCCACTTTATTTACACGAGTGTCGTTGGGACAGGGAAGGCCTTCAAACGGCTTCAACCGCATCGTTTTCTTTACTTGCCCAAAGTCTACTGCGTAAACAGCGACTGTCAGATATCTGATATCCGACAGTCAGCTTTAATACCAACCATCCCTTATAAAAAATGCATCCGTCAATGTACAAACAGGCTCTGTGATGCTGGAACATCACCGTTGTCTAGACAGAAGGTGTGGGCTTATTGTCCGTGCAGCTGCTGGTTCAGTGGGGACCATGGATCTCTTCACATGCAAAGCAGGACATAAACTGAAGGGAGAGATGGGATGTGTCCCAGTTTAACAGTACAATATTTGCCTACTATTTACCAGTCAAAGCTCCCTGCCAGGAACCATTTATTTCATCTTAATTGGGACTCGCAGTCAGGTCATATACGTTCAAATAACCTAAATCCTCTCTATTTGTGTCTTCCTAGATGTTATCGTCGTTACGGGCAAGTATTCTGCGAGTGCATAGCTGCTGAACCAGTTCCTCACACGTCTCAGGTAAAACCCATTGTTATCTTTACACACCTGTAGACTTTCAGCCATGCCTCAGGGTGTGGTTAATTGGTTTGCGACAAACTATGCCAGCCATGAATTAAACCAGACAGAAGTGTGTCGCTACAGAAGACAAATAAGCTAGCAGGCTTTATAAAGCCTTCAGGCGCTTTCATAAAGCCTTCAGGCGCTTTTGAACAGCGTTTCCCTGAGAACCGACGGTTGTAGTGTGAAGCACGTATGTTTATCTCTAAGCACTGTGAGCATACCACAGGAGAGCATGTCAAACAAGATTATAAACAATAGTAGAGCGACTACAAGTACACTTTAGACACTCTGAAGTGTGAAGGATTTCTCCCTGTCCCACCAACCGTACTCAAATTCAATTCTGCAGGGGACAGGGAAAATATACCTCATATGTCAGTCTAACCAAATAAAACAAATACACAATTTTAAGAATAGGAAAACCAAAACAAGACAATGGTTATGGCCAACCGGGTGGGCTTCGGTGCTCGACTCAAACATCTGCCAAAAGCCAAACACTCCTACGTCACCTCATTACAACCAACCGGCACTTACGGGGTTAACTCCACTATCCCCACACAGCAGGAAGCTGACAATTAGATTACATTCGTTTTGAAGTCGTTTTTGTCACAATTCACAGAGACTGAATACGACCATAGGAGGT
>JAODLI010016578.1:0-23433 GCA_027575585.1 Percopsis omiscomaycus
ATGGAACTAGCAGGGCTTCCGTACACAGTTTGCTCCTCTCGCATGCTGCATAGATAGAAATACGTAGTACTGAAAGGCTGCTGAATCCCGCCCACAGTACTTTACTCTGTTTAGTTCATTTGTTCACATTTCCACTATTTAAGTGAAGCAGACAACGCAGAGGAACAATTATATTGTCTGCGAAGTACAGAATCAGTAAGGAATCAAATCTGAAGATGGAGCGCTGGAAAGGCAGAGTGGCTTTAGTGACGGGAGCCTCAGTCGGGATTGGAGCGGCTGTTGCCCGGGCACTTGTCCAGCAAGGCATGAGGGTGGTCGGCTGTGCCCGGAGTGTTGACAAGATTGAGGTGAGCAACGTAAAACTACTGAACACATCAAGTGATCACCCTTCGACGACAGCGATACGTATAGAATAGTATATAGCAAGTAGAGCAATACTCATCAGGTCAGCTAACTGCTAGCTAACATTAGCCATGTCTCAACTGTTTGCCATAATTTCCATAAATTTAAGTTTACTGTAACGCCACCCGTGCTGTTATGACAAATACTCAATTTAAAATATTTGCACTCGCAGAATATAAGATCCAGTTTGACATGCGTGACAACAGTAACAGTTGTAATCAGAGCTTTCTGGTTGTAACTGATAAGTGATTATGAAGCTGATGAGCTATGGCGATATGTTTCCTTCAAATGACTACAGCCTCCTGCACCAAATGAAATAACAGGCAGTATTTTTATATGATGATTTGGCTGACATGTGGACTAGTTCCCCTTCCCAGGTGTAGTGAACCACATAGTAGACATATAGTAGATGCATAAATATGTATTCATATCAAAATTCAGTCTCTGGGTAAATCACAGTTTAGGTATATATGAGATCTACGTGTTTTTTTCCCCCTGGTATTTGTTAGCTTGTATGACTGTCTTATGTTCAAGTCATCAAGGAACGTAGTATTGTACCAATACAGTACTGTTTGAGTATGCTATATTGTAGTACACACGTTTCCGATGCAAATTATATTGTCATCTGTACTTGAGATTTGAGAATTTCATATGTGGATTCACTGCATACAACGATGTAATGTAAATAATAATATTCACACATTTGATTAAATGCATTTATATCTCATACGTTTTGTAAAATAAAATGCTTAGTTGTCTCTGAGAATGAGGAGGACGCTTTGGCAGCTATGAACAGACGCTTCTGGTGGGATTGCAGTTGTCTGCCAAGTATGGTGTAGTATGTGAGGCTTCTTCATTCTCCACATTGTTAACACATACTTGTAGAATAAGGTACATATTTAGGTACAGAGGGCATACTAAGAAGAAAATGTAGTGCATTGTAGGCACACATGAACACACCCACGTCATTTACAACTTCAGAATATGCTTCAGAACTTCCGATTGTTCCAGTTCGCATGTGTTGAGTGGTGGGAAGACACCCATGTACTCTATTGGTTCAAAACCTAATTTGTTAGCAGTACTTCTGTTGTGCTAGCTGAATGAGCATATTGTGTATATATCCCAAAAGCTAAGACATTTTCCACTAGCTTGTATGTCTGGAAAGGTGCTGACTAGACAAGACACCCATATTTTGGGTAATTTCCAAACACAATTTGAACTTTTTGCTAATGCTTTCCTAAACCAGGAACAGGATTTTTGCCTGTTTGTGTTAACGTGTTTGCCGTAATCAGTGCTGACTGTTTGCTTGACTGTTGATGTGACACGCCTGCAATATATAGTGATCATCATCCTTTTAAGTCTGAAGCTGCTGTTATAACTTTCTTAAAGCCTTTTTGCTCCGGCATCATTTATTCCCTGGACTGAGTCTTTCTTAGTTTACCTGCTTCAGATATGAAGCAGCACACCACAACTGTGATTTATTGTATGTTGCTAAAGCGAACACTCCTATTACTCACCGTTTACACATCTGTGTGTGTGCTTGAGGTCAACTAAAATCTTAAAGTTAGTGCTGGACTGTGGGACACTTTGGTTTGGTCAGTATCTTGCTGTATAGAATAATTTAAATTCTTTAAAGTAACTGCACAATAGCCAAAGTGTCAGGGAACAGCTTTTTTGTTTACAAAAATACAATAAAGCTGTAGAGTATCCACCTTGAGTGTGTGCGCGCACACACACACACACACACACACACCAGACGCGCACAGACATTTGAATTGCTCAGATTTACTGCCCCTTCATTCATGCCCCGATCACATGGCCTCATCTGTCAATATTTAACTGGACTGTTTTTTTTTTTTTCAGTTCTTGTCCTTGACAGTCACTTATACATAACACATAAAATTACCGCCTAGCTTCTAATAGCCTAATATTTATCCAAGGGAAAGGTATTTGACTGTTTTGGAGAGACAGGATTTCCATCACCACGTCTCCAGAACAGACCTCATCGCTTGTATGAAGCCTCAATGTGTGAGCTTGTGGGCTTGGGGCTGTGGGGTAACTACAAAGCCAGTATTGTACTCTTCCTGCCATTTATACTGGGTTTGTACTGTAGTAGTGCCAACCCTTGCATGCCCTCTCTGGAGCTAGCAAGTGTCCATCACCAAGCAATTGTATGTGAGAGTTCATCTGTGTGTGTGTGTGAATCTTTACATAAAATGAGCAATACAATAGCAGATGAGAAATTACCTCACTAAAATAGAAAACAATGGTTGCATGTTACTATTTTAGGTTTCAGGATTATTTTTAAAATGAGTTTTTAATAACAAAAGGCTGAGTGTGGAGGAGAAGCCTATGAGAACGAAGAGTAGGCAGCAGGAAACAATGAAGTGCAGAGGAACGCGCGGTCACCATGGCCTGTGCGCTGGAATGGAGCAGAGATGGCTGCTTCCAAGAATCGGCTTTGCATTAACTCTTCCAGACCCTGCTAAGACCACCGTACCATAAGATCCTATTTGGCCACTGGAATGCCTCTTTTCACAATGTGGTCTTTTAAGCAATGCATGTCTTTGAAAGGCTGTTTACTTTATAATACACACACCTTCCTACTGATTGTGGAGTAGTCCAGTGATTTAAATCCTCTATCCCTCTCTGGTCCGCATATCCCATATGTACAACATTGTAGACAGATTATGTTATGATAGATAGATAGATATAGATATAGAGAGATAGAGATCAGAACTTGATCAGAAATACAGTTAATGATGTAAATCATGATTGTAGCTGGAAACTAGCTGTTACAAGTTGTAGCTAATCCAAGTTTATCATTTTACAAAGGCAAATTGCCATTAGAAAACCCTTGCGTCTGCGAGTTAAAAGGAAGGCACAAAGGTACTCTGTCATGCGTCACAGAAAGAGGCGACATATTAAAAGGTCAATTAGTGCCATCTTCTCTTCCTTCACAAGTCTGTGCTGATTGACTTGGCCCTGTGGAGTGCTGTGTGACCTCAAGAGGTCACCATGTCCCCTACAGTGCCAGGCCAACCTCAGCCCCAGCCAGGACGTGCCTGCCAGTACCAGTCCATCCTCCCAGTGAATAGGTTTCATTCTAGCAAGATTTGGAAGTGGGTTTATTTGTCTTTGTTCTGTCTCCTAGTCTTGAATCTCGCATTGCCTGTCTTTGCTTTTCCAATTTTTTTAAATATGCCCTGCCCTATCATTCCAGTGGTACAGTATGTCGTCTCTCTTTGTCTACTAGTCCATCTATCGTCTTAACAATGTTAACACCAACTGATAGTGTTATCTTTGTGACAGGAATGACTAAATTACCTGCAGGTATTTTATTTGGCGCCACCATTTTGTCCCAGGCTCCTCTTGCCACCTCATGACCTGGGCACCCTATGGTCTCACCCGTGCAGAACGCCTTTCCACTGACTGCAGGTTTTCCACTTGAGCTGTGAGCTTGAGCAAAGACACATATCTGTCTGATAATCCACCACTTTCCTATGGGTTCTGCATGCAGCAACACAAACTCGCATAACAAATGACCCTCTTTCTCGCCTTAAATGACATCTCAAAGAATAGGCTAAGTGTATGTATGTAGAGTGACTCAAATGCAGGTCTAGTTTGACAGGTTAATCTGAGTGCTAAGGAGTGCCTGATTTGCGAGTACACATCAGACTGGTTTACAGCTTTTAATTAGGTTTAAAACTCATTGTTTTTTTGATTTGTGTGCTCTTAGCACTGCCCTTTACGTCACGGGTAAAAGTTTCTTTAGAGAACACTGAGTGGGTCCTGACTTTTAATGAGAAAATAGGTCAGTACTTAAATATCAAGCTGCAGGGACTGACCATTCTACTCTCCTGTAAATCTCCATTATTATCCAATCCTACCGAGTCAATTCGAATCGTAACTCAAATTCAAAGAGCTTTTCTCAGAGCAAATTACATCCTACGTCAATGTAGAAGAGCTAGCCTAAACCCAAGGTGTTTGCATGAATTAACAGAAACCTGATACACTAACACACACGTTTCAGCGATAATACACCACCCGGTCAATACAATTCAGCATTTTACTTTATTCCAGGATGTTTGCTGCTCTTTTTACCACCAATGTCACTGCACAGTACTAGAGCAAAATACATTATCACTGGTTATAGCATGCAGGGGCATGGTAGGCCGTACCTGCTCCTTTTTTAAAAATATTAGTAATTGTACTCACTGTAAATCACTTTGGATAAAAGCGTTTGCTAAATGACCTAATTGTAATGGTACAGTATGCACCACTGCTCAGGTGACCGACCCCCAAATCTCAACCACACCCCAAAAAGCTATTAAACCACACTGGTTCTATTAGGCTGTATTTTATTAGGCTACCGTGGTGTCAGATGGTAACTGTGATCCAGCGAGACAGCTCACTGACCCCCTATGAGCCCATTCTCCACACTACCGCTGGGCTGTCCTTCCTGTGCATGTCATATTCTCGGTGGAAGCTTGACTAGCACTGACATTTCCTCTTGGGCCTCCTGCTCAAAATATGAAGGTGTTGGAGGGGGCTTCCTGCTCTGCCCAATACTTGAGCGGGGGTCTCCTTTGATGAAGTCACGTGTGTGTGTGTGTGTTGGCGTTGGCAAAAGAGATGTAACTAGTAGCTAAGTGCAGTAAAGACAGCAGGCCAAAAACCATAATAGTAAAATGGATATGGATGGCCGAGAGGGAGAATATGGCTCCATCACAAATGGACGTGCAAAGTTCGCCAAGTTCATGATTGGAGGAAGAATGCGACTTGGATAGCTCTCTGTATAACCAGGGCCAAATTGGATTTGTCTCTGGGAGCTTGTTTGATATTGGAAACATTTTTAGTCCCGCTCCAAGCCTGCATACTAAACAGACATGGCCTAAATTGAAAGGCTTTTAGCCTGGGCAGTACCAGTCGCTTCCAGCTCAATGAAACTCTGCTATTGTCTGGTTTTAACAGTGAGATTCAGAGTTTGTTGCACTGGTACAGGTTAGCCTCAATACAAAATACAAAATTATTAAACGTTAAAGGTCAAACCGTTATTGTGCAAATCTGATTTTATTCCTTGTCAGTCAGCATGTTAACACTTGGTCACTGTATCTAATATGGTAAAGAATTCAAATCTGAAAATCATCAGGATTTTGCCACAGTTGCCCTGATTTTGAGCATTTTAAGAGATCACTTTAGGTAATTTAGCAGACGCTTTTATTCAAAGTACAGTTATACGTATTAAGAAACACTCTAACCACTAGCCTATCCTGCGGCCTAGCATCAGATGTCAGAGAATGTACACCTTGATAATCATAGAGAAGATCTTCACCTAAATGTGTATAGGTTAGCTATAACGCTGCAGTTATGACAAACAATAGATTTGAAAAGAGGTATAAAGATTTCTAAGAAAAGTTTCTTCGTTTAATAATAAAGGTGTGTTCCTGTCTTGACCTGGGCTTTATTGCTCAGTTTGAGAAATCCTGTCGCGCTGGTTACCCCCAGTGTGATTCATCGACCATTGAAACACCTGGTGAACTGTGATCCTTATTCTACCATTGTTATGTGCTGCTTGGTTTTACTATAGCAAGCTTATGGGGTTTCTAAGGAGGTAGGGTGTATTAAGTGTTGCCAATGACACCAGGGTGATGATTATGGGAAGTCCCATAAAACCACCTCAGACGACCTTTAGACCTTTTTTAGCGGCGTTTCTCATTGTGTGAAGAAATGATAATCACAAAGCCGCCCTTTTCCCTGTGCTGTAAAATACTTTTATGCAGCCCATTGATATCTGTAACACTCAGTAGGGCTATACTCACAGTTAACTTAAAAGGTTCCTTCAGTCACAATTCTCCTATTTGATTTACGCAATGTCTTTTCTGACTAGGCATTCATAAATTGTAAAACTGGTCCAATTTGTTCTTTATGGTCTCGGGTTGATTTAGGCTAACAAGATTAGGTCTAAATCAGAATTCATGTCTGTTATTCTTTTGATGTCAGGGAGTTCATTTTACATTTGGGAACATGAGAAATTCTCTCACAAGGCTAGAAGCAAAGCATACAGCATTTTGTGAAACCAAGAAATGAAGCTAAGAAAGTAGAAAAGCTGATATAAACATCTGTTGAGTACACAAAGCAAGACTGTAATTACCCATTGGTGGATAAACCTCAAGGTACATTCTCTTAAAGCTCTTTGAGCCTGCCTCCTAATCTCTCTTGTTTTCAGTGATGGGTAAACTTGGTGATGTTCCAAATAATTTTAGAGCTGTGTGACTGTCAAAATACAGGTTCGATTTTCAGGTAGGTCTTCTTTATACATGCTTCCCAGAAGATAGATTTGCTTTTCTATGGTTCATGTTTGCTAGTTTGCTTGGGTTCTCTTCTTCTCTCTTGCCCATTAGCTCTTGCCCTCTCTCCTTTTTAGGGTAAACCTTCCTTGCAATCTTTGGACAGCAGTCTCAGTTATGAAGTTAAAAATGGATTATGACAGCCCAAATTGCATTGGAGGCGACAGGTAGACTCGGCTAGACAGAACAGGAAGGATGAAGGATGGGGGAGGATGTTATTGTCTGATTCTATAAATGCATCCTGTATCCGGCATGCTTTATGTATCCACAAGCCCAGCATTATTTAATGAACGAAAGGTTTTATTATAGCAGATGTGTCTTTAAAATCACGGCCGCTACAGTAGAATTCTATGAGACCGTCGGCGGCCAATATGGGGTGTCAACACAATATTGTCTGAAACACGTTTTCTAATGCACTTTTTCTATTGCGCAAGACTGCAGATGGACCTTTCTCCGCCAACGCTGTTGTGTTAACGTCACACTCTTGGGTCACGCCTCTGGTTCCAGAACACCGGATTGCTATGTAAAAGGACACACTGGGGGCGGCAATATGCCGCCTCTCTGTTTGGCATAATGACGGGTCACCTTAACGGCGTAATTGCGTCTGTAATTGCACCAGGGGCAGTGAGGACGATTGTCGTGGCCTAGCAATAGCATCCTTTAACGCCCAAGCCTATCTGAGGCAGTCTGCTGGATAACACAATCCCTCGTTTGTCTGCGAGACCTTCTAAGTCAACCTGAGACAAATCTAATTTTATCACCCTCGCTTCTTGCACTCGCTGCCCTGTACCATTGATCTGGCTCAGTGTTGACAGCCTGTAGCCCCCTTTTAAAGCCTCCATAGGTCGGTCTCTCACTGGCAGAGTTGTGCCACTTCCCCCAGCAGCATGTGAGTGGGAGAGTGATTGATGAACGGCTCGGCTAGGACAGTAGGCCTGGTTGACCTTTCAGACCTTGGCAGAGGTTACTAAAGCACAAAAGGGCCGCATATGTGTGCATCCCTTTACACAGATGCAGAGTCAACAGCTTGAGAATGCGTAATTTGTGTTGAGTCACTGTCATGGCAATGATCTGCTGATATTTGCTTTATCAATGCTTCGTTAATGGCCATTGGTATTGTACAGCTTCAGTATTTGTGTTATTGAATGTCAGAACGCAGCATGGATACAGGCTTAGCCAGTTTGAGGATGAATGCACTGATAGCTGGTTCACACACTGAGGATCTAAAGGTGTTAACTAAGATTTTTCACTTTAATCAAAATTTTACAACCACTGATTTAGAAGGATTTAACTCAGTGCTTCTAAATTTTTTGATTCATTGTATTATTTTACATACTCACTCACTCACTCACTCACTCAACCTGCATAATCTGGGAAGGGCCAGCCAACGGCACTGTTGCTACTGGCAACTCACCCCGATTCCTTAAATCCCATCCCTATCGACTGGCATCCAGTGGGAGACCTCATGTGACTGGTATAGCGGTGCCCGATGGAGAGATCTGTGTTGTTTTACATCGAATCCCATCCTGCTAGGCAGCCAGCTGAGCTGACCTGACTGGGGTCTAGCCTGGATCGGGCCAGACATATCCCAAAGCCTCTCTCCTACTGTGCACGAGGTGAACTCTCTTAAAATGCTTAACAATAACGGTTACTGAGCTTTAATTAAGCTCAGAATTCCACAAGGAACCATCTAATAACTAAATGTATTTTCTGTGTTTTTTTTTTAATTTCGTTTTTTATTTATTTATTTATTTATTTTTTGGTTCGAATGGGGCTGGGCCTAAGAGTCAAACTTGCATTTAACAGCTTTTGTCAACGTTCCAAAGGATTTAAGGTATTTCATTATGGATTTGCCCCATATCTTTCTTTTGCTAATTATTTGGGCACCAAACACCTTTTGTTTTTAGACAGGAGTCTTAACACTTTATTATTCATGTTTTTAAAGGCTCAATATGGAAAGCACCAATTTGAAGCAATGGCCTTGGTCTTACTGGGCAGCTTTTTTTGTCAAGAGCGAGGTAGAAGCTCATCTAGGGCCATGGTTGGAACCTGTGTTTGGAGACTTACTCAAAAGTCATTCTCACCATGGCAACCTCCAGACAATATAATATAATATAATATATAATATAATATAATAAAGAACATAAATGTTTTTGTAATGTCTGAGGATGTTAACTAAGATTTTTCACTTTTAATCAAAAATGTACAACCACTGATTTAGAAGGATTTGACTATGTTTCTAAAATGTTTGATTCATATTATTATTTTTTTTTTTTTTATTAATTGTTTAAAATTATCTCGGACCCAGATTTGTGAGTTGAACGATCGTTCTAAATGAACAGGCACTTTACAATATGTTGTTGACCTCGGCTTTGGTATTCAGTCGATGGTTTCATATCCTTGTAGTCCATGTAGTACTGCAAGGTAGTCACTTCTGGATTTTAGTGGTCTCATATTTACTGGAGATACTTGTTGTGAGAAATTGTATTAGTGGAGACGTTGGTTTGTGTTTGCAGAAGCTGGCAGCAGAATGTCAGAGTGCAGGCTACAGTGGAACACTGATCCCCTACAAGTGTGACCTATCCAACGAGGAGGAGATCCTCTCCATGTTCTCCGCCATCAAGACGTTGCATCAGGGGGTGGATGTGTGTATCAACAACGCTGGCCTGGCCCACAATGAGCCTTTGCTGAGTGGCAGGACAGAAGGTTGGAGAAACATGATTGATGTGAGTGCAGCACACGCACACGCACACACACACACAATGTCAATGCTTCTTACTGTATGCCAAATATAAAGTTTTGGCGACTTTAAAACGGTAAACTATAGTGAAGGATACAGCTATACCGTTAAATGACATCTGAGAAATAAAAAGCAATTCAAATAGATTGAATTTGTTTTTATTATTGGTAAAGTAAATGTAATTCCTGTGAGTATCATTTAGCTTAGCTCATTAGCTAATTTTAATGGACCATAGTAATAGATTTAATTTAATCAAAACCTAAAGTTATTATAATGAACACAGAAGAGTGGCATTAAAGGCATATGAAACGTTTTGTTAAACCTTCCCCACTGTAGCTCCCTGGCCTCAGTATTGTAGTAAGTCATCACCGTGTTCGTAGTAGGTGCTAGACCAGAAACGGTTGTTTTTATCCTCCATTCACTCCTAAACATACTTCTACAGTGTATGCAAAGCTGATTGTTTACTTTACTGGTAGAATGCATTCTCAAGTTTCTGTGGGTTGTTCTTGTAGAGTTTAATTTAAAGTATATTTAAACTTGTAATCTAATTTCTAATATGGAAGTCAATGGTGAATGAGATAAACTAATAGGTTCAACTCCGCAAATGATGTTTTGCTGAACGTCAGCAGGAGGACTATAGAGGTAAGCAAGTCAGAGTCGGAAGGTTTAACAAAAAGTTCAATACCTCCTTTTAAATGGCCAGCCACGTGATTGTGTCTTGTGCTTGATGCGTCTCCATGGCCCTGTGTGCACATGCACACGTATACTGTACATATTGATACACACACACACACACACACACAGTCACAGACGTTGCTTCGCTAGTTTAGAGGAGAGATGCTGGCAAAGCAGCGGCCTACTTGTGAAAGCCCGCACTACTCCCTTTGTTGAGACTTTCCTTTTGCAGTTTGATTCACTGAGCCTTTGACCATTCAATACCCACTCCTCAAAAGTCTAGCATTCCCAACACTGGCCCGACTGTTGTCATGGCAGCCGCAATGAATGTGTGTTAACAGCAGTGTATTTTTAGGTTTGTGTAATCTGTACACTGACCTTGTTTAGTCCCCTCCCCCTATCTTACTGCCACTGTGGCTCGAACCTGCTATCTGTCAATGTCAGAGCGGGAGCAGCTTAGAGGCCATAAGCTGGACAAGATCAGCAGGTTCACAGGTGCTGACATGGTGAGGGTCCACCAGCTGAATTAATACCTGCACGCTGAAATTGTGATTTCAGGTAAAGGCACATTCCTCGATTATGTCATACTGCCCCCAAAACCCCACATTTTCCGCCCCAGATCACTGTTTATGTTCGAACGGCAACTGTTCATCTGGCTGTAGGGGGAGGGGCAGAGAATGGTGTGAGCTGTGGTAGAAAGGAGAATCGGCCAGTCGGGGCTTGCACCCTTAAAGTTGCAAACCAAAGCAAGATTCTTGTAATGCTGGTTTCAACCACAAGTAAATTCTGGAGTGTCTCTTTAACTGCGATAAGTCACTCCTGCACTGCTGATTAAACTGGAACTGTATGAACCCACTAATCTATTGTTTTCATTTGAGTCTCTATTGAGAAATGCAATAGTTGGTAACCATTCTGGCCCTACAGGTGAATGTTTTAGCCATGTCTATCTGCACCCGTGAGGCGTACAAGTCAATGAAGGAGAGGAATGTGGATGATGGCCACATCATCAATATTAACAGGTAGTAGATGCCAAAAAGCCATGTTGTGACAGTAAGGCATTGTGTTAAGATGATATTTGGGTAGTTGCGTAGCAAATCACCCAAAAGACGATGTGAAAACTGTGAATTGCACATTCAATGGCAAAATATTGAATTTGTTTAACAACTTTTGTATTGGGGCAAATATAACTGTTGACCAGATCAGTAAGCGGGTTTGGAGTGCCAAACCCCCTTTTGATGCTTATTTAGGTGGTACATTAGTTTCATGTTAAAAAATAATAATAACACAATATAATATAGTAGTTCCTTCCTCAACCCTCCTTTACCTCCTGGTTTGTGTTGCAGCATGGGTGGGCACAGAATGGTACCAAGTTCTGATGAGCACTTCTACTGTGCCACTAAATATGCTGTGACTGCGCTAACTGAGGGACTAAGGCAAGAACTACGAGAAGCAAAGACCCATATTAGAGCCACGGTATGTAGCCATTATTTCAAATGTGTACCCCCTAGTATAACTGTGTTTCACAATTATAATTGTGAAACACAATTATACTGATTTTATATAAACCTTAGTCATGAAATTTACTCAAAATGTGTATTATTAGAAAGACCTCCTGGTTTGACGACTGCGGCAATTACTTGAGCTGTCTAGCTGTTCTTGCATGCTGCTCAGCTGTGTAATGTTAATGCATTCTAAATGATGAGCTAATGCAACCAGACATCAACAAGTTAGGGGCAGGGCTGTTTTGGGGTATTTGCTTTTTACAGGAATTCTTAATGACAAGTTCAAATTTCTTGAAATAGTCATTAAGCATTGTGCTGAATACGTCGAAGTAAACCCTGTGAAATGGTTCAATAGAGGTAATTAAATCCCAGTACTGAATCTGAAAATATAACTGCTGTGTCTGTAGACAAATTGATCAAATGACAAGACAGAAAACTGATTCCATTGTGAGTGCACTGCTGCAAAACAAGCCCTTAAAGGCATAGTGTGCTAAATCCAGTATACGTTTACGAGGGCCTGCTTTCACTCACCCTTTTGGCCAAAATCACAGACCATTGTACACTGTTCCTTTTTTAAATTGCCACAAATCCAAATGGGGATGGTCCCAACCTAAGATCTTGGCTTGGTGTGTGTGTGGAAGGGGATGTGTTTTATGTGTAAACACAAGTAATATATTTGCCCTGCAGTGTATATCTCCTGGAATAGTGGAGACAGAGTTCGCCTTCAGGCACCACAATAGTGACCCAGAGAAAGCAGCTGCAGTCTATGAGAGCATAAAAGTAAGTAGTGAAGAGGTGCCCTCCACCAACAAAGCACAACACACTCTGGGTGGTTTCTACATGTTGCTCTCCTCCTTTTGTAGTGTTTGAAAGCAGAAGACATAGCCAGCGCAGTCACATATGTCCTCAGTGCCCCCCCTCACGTCCAGGTAATCGCGTCCTCTCACTTGAGTCTGTCAACACTTCCCTTAATTCTGACCTTTGAACTTGGTTCAAACTAAAACATGCTTCTGCATCAGACCAGGGTAAACTGTCTGCAACCTAGTTGAAATACCTGGTGTGTTTGGTACTGACAGATTGGAGATGTTCAAATGCGGCCCGTGGAGCAGGTGTCGTAACAGCAGGAGGCGAAGGCACCTGCAGGAGGCGCAGACGCACAGCAGCGGCGACTCGCTGGGGACATCTGCTGGGCGAGGGGAAAACAAATCGACTACACATCTGCTGGAGGACAGACGTCTTGGGAGGCCGCAGTGCAAACCAGTCATAAAGGGTGCAGACGTTTTCAACCACTACCTAATTACTACTGAACACGGCAATCTGGCCTTTGGTGTTTTTGTTCAGGCTTGGAGGAGAACATAGCCGTAAGGTGTGACGAGTGTCGCTGCTGTGTGGTCGTTTCAGACCAGAGGGGCAAGGATGGCATTGATTGCACATTATGGTCCTGTTGGTTTGGTTCTCTTTACTTTACTTTATTTTTTTTATTTTACTTTATTTCGTAGGTTATATTGCATATCCTTTTTTTTTTTTTTTTTTTTTTAATAAACAAAACCAGTAATTGTTGTTTATAAGGATGAAGATAATTGTTTTAATTTTTTAAAATGAATATTTTAACTTTTGATTCTAGCTAGATGTGGACTGGTATACACAAAGCTAACCTTACTACATAACAATAGACGCTCTGTGTAGTCTACCGCCCTTACTCGTGTTTGTTACACACACACACATCTGGTTGGAGAGGGGTTGGGTGTATACAGTTCAGTTTGTCACACCCATTTAAAGTATTAACAAAGGTATACCGTACAACAGGCAGCCACTACCGTTCAGTTGTGTTCAGTGCATTTCTCTCGATTGCTTTGCACTTTGGTTTCATTGGGTGGGATATGAAATGGATACACTGGGAGGGTATGTAACTAACTCATTGCGCATGTGTATTCCCTACTACTGTGTGCTAACATAGTAGTAATTTCACAATAAATTAATACAAATTGTTGGCCAGGTTTTAGTATGTGGTTTTTGACGCGTCTCTGTCCCGCCTCCCTTACCAGAAAGAAAGTTCACTAGTGTGATTCTTCTTGGTGACACTTGGTGACTTTATATTACAGGATAACACTTTATCTGGATTTCACAACATGTTTATTATCCATATATGACATTACCGTAACAATAACATGGCCTATCCCACTCCCAGCACTTCAAATTAAATTGTTTTATAGTAATGAGCTAAGCAGTATTAACCCCAACCATTAATGTTTAACATAAATCATTAATGCTTAACAAATAAGTGCAATGATTTTTGTGAGGTAAATGATTAATCTAAAACAATTAATCTAAACAGAAAGTCTGAATATATTAAGGCATTACCAAATATGCCCAAAAGGTGGCCCCAGAGGCCATACATGAAGGCAGCCATACAGGGCCTCAGATCTTAACTCATACCAACCAAGGAGCAGAGACACTATAAATTACACGATCAAAGATGAGTTCAATAAGATGTCAGGATTATAGGCACACAAAAAAGGCCACTGCAGGCAGATGTGAAAGTAAATGGATTGTAACTGCCTTGGTAGTACCTTTGGTAAACTATTGACAAATGTATGTACTTCAGTCAATTCTGCTGCAAATATGCCAGAAACTTACAAGCTTAAACCTTAAACCGCCATAAACCTCTCATGCCAGTATCTGCAGTGGCTGAGCATATTACCAAGGTATACCCTGACTGGCACAGCTGTATCAGAACTTTGCCTGAATAGGGGGTTTCTCTGACAGAGCCATTACTGAAGAGATAGTTGGGTATGTATTGATTCCTTCTCTCTCACAGTAAGGCTGTTTTGACTTCTCATCCAGTGCAAAAGGTGTGATGGACAGCTTCAGTTTCTGTAAAGAAAATACAGATTATTTTTCTAATAGTACTATTCTAATCATACTTTGTCATTAGACATGCAACATATATAAACGTATGATAATGTCCATTACCTCCATAAGTGAGCCAGGCAGGACCCACAATGTGTGAATGGCTCCCAGGGGGATCCAGATGATGGAGGCCAGAGCAATTACCCAGCCTATCCCCTGAGCCCAAGGAGGGAAAACATTGTTTTCGTAGCGAGCTGGTTTAAACTGGATGATGGAGAAAACTAGGATTACCTGTCACAAACAGAAGTGTGAGCGTCAGAGAGGGACCCTGAATTCTCTTTCACAGAGAAAACAATAAAAGACACACAGCTGCCGACTTACACTGACAAGCAGAGGGCAAATGACTAGCCAACACACTCTGAAGAAGATGTTTGCTCTCTTTCCTGTCATCTCTTGTAGGTTGTCGGAAAGGCGCTTCACCCCTAGTCAAAATCATGAATTTGCATATAAATGGTCATTTACTGTATCATGGCTAAGTGTTCACATTAACTGGCCATTGACAATAAGGAACAGGCAACCATTGCATTTGTTACTCTCACCATAAAGCCAACAGGTGGCTATCACCTCAAAGAAAGCCAGGAAGATGATAGACACTATGGCAGTGTAATGGTCCATCAACTGAAACACATAGATTCCGACCTGACCAGGAAAAAAACACTCTTTAGCCATATTAGCAAGATGAAGGAACTCACAATTTCTTACATAAAGTACATCTTTAAAATACATCAGTGTTGAGAGGGTATGCTGAACTATTGGGGCTTTTCACAGTAAAGGTACATTCCTGGATTGTGTTATAGCACCCCCAGAACCCCAAATATCTTAGTGGTCAACTCTCAGCCTGAAGGTCCTGGTTAGATCCCTGACATGTCTGGCCTACCTGTAAGCATCTTTGAGCAAGAGGCCTAACCCCTACCTGCTCTTTAATACCTGCAATTGTACTCACTGTAAGTCGCTTTGGATAAAAGTGTCTGCTCAAAAAACCTACAACTAAAGGGTAATTCCAGATACAAATAGAGGAGTGTGCGTTAACCCACTACAAGTAAATTCATTTTTAGTACACAGTGACAGGACAGGCTTCATGTACCTGCATGACATAAGGAATCCCCAGAAGGAAGGCTACAGCACAAACTGCCAGAACCAACAGTTCCTGCTTCTTAAAAATCTTCGTCACACGACGGCCGAATCCATCCATGAGGCTGGTCACCATCACCTCAACCATAGCAAACTGGAAAACCCAATAACAGAGTTGTTTATTCATAATTCGGGGTGTGTGTCTGTGTGTAGGCAGGAAGGGGGGCGGGGGGGTCACCCACCTCGCTGTCTAGCCCAAGGCAAAGCAACATGAAGAAAAACATCACAGCCCAAAGTGGAGCCACTGGCATCGTAGCAAAGGCTTGGGGATAGACAATGAACACCAGCCCAGGACCTTAATACATTCATGGACGACAGCACGTTAATCAGGTATTAGTTGAAAACAATGATAGATAGATAATTAATAACACAGAGGAGTAGGGCATGCCATATGTTATGTAACACATAATTGAACTACAATGCACAAACCGCACTGTGTATAATGCACAATCTTTGACAAGGAACCTTTTTCATGGTCTTACCATCCACCGCCAGTTCATTGATGGGGATGCCCTGCAGGTGAGACATGTAGCCAAATGCAGAGAAAATGACAAAACCTGCCAAGATACTTGTGAAGGAGTTTGTGATGGAAATAGCCAGGGTATCTCTGAGGGGAGGAAGGATATTCTTTAGTTTACCATTTTAATGGACAAGTAGGAGTCTTGTCCCCATTAACACTGTGAGAATAGTTCCTAGGTTACTTTAGAACATTGTTGTTAAAGGAGCTATAACTGGACATAGCCATGATGGAGCCAAAACCTATCCCAATGGAGTTGAAGATCTGTGCTGCAGCATTGACCCATACCTGGAACAGACAACAGTTATACTAAAAAAAACGATCAATAGTAATTACTATACTGACATTAATATTAGTATTAATTAAGACCAATATGCAAAGCCAACACCATGTTGGCAGGTGTTATGTAGTATCAAGACAGTTACTAAGTAATGAACCTTTCCAGGCTTTTCTCGTAATTTATCTATTTCTTGTTTTATTTGTCGTACCTCCACGGAGAGTAGCTTTTCCCAGTCTGGCACAATGAAGAAGACTATCCCCTCTACAGCTCCAGGAAGCTGCACGTTATTAATCAGCAGAGCCAACAGGATCACGTAGGGGAACAGAGCTGTGAAGTACACTACCTACATGTAGACACACACAAACACACATTAATACAATGATCCCTAGTGTCTCTTCCCTAGTCTCTCTCTCTCTCAGTCTCTCTCTCTCTCGACTTACCTTGCCTGTTGACTTTACACCTTTGAAGATGCAAAGGTAAATGAGGACCCATGCCAGTAAAAGGAGAAAGAAAAGCTCCCATCGCATCCCTCCGGTCTCGTCCACTCCCCCAGTCCTTTCCAGCATCTTATAACTACAGTACAGCCCACATTGGCACAATGGTCAAAGCTTAAAGGTGATACTAAAAAGTCAAATCAGAATTATAAACCTATCTATCAAGTTATTTTCCTGTAACATTAACTGTAAATCTTCACCAAAATAGACACCACATATGCTATATAAAAGATTATACTCACGTTTTTATTAGGCATTTTATAATAATCTACTGTGATGTGATTCTCTGCATTTTTATATTTCTATAATATTTATGAAACATTGCTCTGTTTTCTATGATTCAATGCATCTGAATGTAAAACATTGGCTACCAACCTTGTTAAAACTATAGTCTTAGGTAGCCTACAGCTGAGATATTTATTAAATTGAGCCAAAAAAACTATTAACATGCCATTCGCACACTATTGACAAAGCCCTGACAATTGTTTCATGCGCACATACTTGAAGAACTGTTGGCTAGCAGTGGAAGTGTGCGTGCTGTTGGTGGCCTGGTTGGTACAGTTGAGTGTATTCCAAGTATTGTTGCAACTCTGCCATAGCAGCGGTGTCTGGAAGGAGCTGAACAGATAATAGAGGGCCCAAGTGATGATGATATTGTAGTAGGTACACATGATGAAGGAGATAGCCACAGTTGCCATGCCAACTCCTGAGGATAAACAACATCTCGTCACTTTTTCTACCAATCAGACATGTGCATTTTACTTTATACACTGCTCAAAAAAACACTAAGTCAATGTTAATCAATGTCACCTGTTATGTTGCAAATGAAAGTGACCACAGCACTGGAGAGGCAACAGCAAGACAACCCCCCAAAAAGGAATGGTTTTGCAGGTGGTGGCCAAAGAAAATTGCTCTTTCCTTACCCTTCCTGACTGATTCTTCTCTAGTTTTGCATTTTTCTAGTGTCTTTGTCACTACTGGTAGCATGAGGCGGTACCTGCAGGCTTCAGGTTGCACAGGCAGTCCAGCTCCTCCAGGATGGCACATCTATACGTGCCGTCACAAGAAGGTTTGCTGTGTCTCCCAGCATGGAGGAGATACCAGGAGACGGGCTGTTACAGGAGGAGAGCTGGATAGGGCCGTAGAAGGGCATCAACCCAGCAGCAGGACCGGTATCTGCTTCTTTGCGCGAGGAGGAACAGGAGGAGCACCGCCAGAGCCCTACAAAATTACCTCCAGTGGGCTACTGGTGTGCATATTTATGACCAAACTGTCAGAAACAGACTGAGGGTGGCATGAGGGCCCGACGTTCTCTAGTGGGACCTGTGCTCACAGCCCAGCACCATGCAGCTCAATTGGCATTCGCCAGAGAACACCAGTATTGGCAGCTCCACCATTGGCGCCTAGTTCTCTTCACAGATGAGAGCAGGTTTACACTGATCACATATGACAGACGTGAAGGGACTGGAGACGTTATGCTGTGGAACGTTATGCTGCCTGCAACATCATCCAGCATGACCGGTTTGGCGGTGGATCAGTGATGGTCTGGGGAGGCATATCCATGGATGGTCACACAGACCTCCACGTGCTAGCCAATGGTACCCTCACTACTGTTAGGTACTGGGATGAAGACCCATTGTCAGACCTTACACCTGGTGCAGTGGGCCCTGGGTTCCTCCTGGTGCAGGACAATACCCGGCCTCACGTGGCCAGAGTGTGTAGGCAGTTCCTGTATGACAAAGGCATTGAAGCCATTGACTGGCCCTCACGTTCCCCAGGCCTGAATCCAATTGAGAACCTCTGGGACATTATGTATCAGTGCATCCAGCCACCAAGTAGAGCTCCAGGAGCTCACTGAAGCCCTGATCCAGGTCTGGG
This sequence comes from Percopsis omiscomaycus, assembly GCA_027575585.1. NCBI lineage: Eukaryota > Metazoa > Chordata > Actinopteri > Percopsiformes > Percopsidae > Percopsis > Percopsis omiscomaycus. The sequence goes on from JAODLI010016578.1 coordinate 18,880, forward strand.
AGAAGATCCCCCAGGACACCATCCACTGTCTCATCAGGAGCAATGCCCAGACGTTGTCAGGAGTGCATACAGGCATGTGGGGGCCATACACACTACTGAGTCACATCAAGAGTTTCCGTAATGAAATTCACGCAAGTTGGAACAGCCTGATTTCAATAGTTTACTTGTAAATTCGAATCCAGCCCTCAATCGGTTGGTGATTTTGGTTTCCATTGAGTTATTACGTAATTTTGTTCTCAACAAATTACACAATGTACAATAAAGATTTTGATCTTTAATATATTTAGTTCATTGAGACCCAATGTGTGATTTCTATGTGCCCTTAATTTTTTTGAGCAGTGTATAATTTACTGATGATTTTGCGTGCGATTCGTTCAGTAATGCTGAGTCATCTCAAAATACTAAATACATTTACGTTATTCCTAATCAGTAAATAGCCAATAGTAAATCTTATCAGTTAAATTATCTACTGTACCTTTTAACAGTGGGCAGACTTTAGCCAGAGCATGCACAGGCCCTTTCCTCATGTATTGTCCTATAGTCAACTCCATGAAGAGCAGAGGAATTCCCAGCACCACCAGCATGAATAGGTAGGGCACCAGAAAGGCACCTAGCATGAAATTATACCAGTTACCCTTCCAGTAGGCTAACACTTGAAGGAGTTTACAACAGACTGATAAGACAACACTGATCTTCATAAGCAATTGTATGTGTGATTAATTGCTTAATTGTACTGTTCTAATTCTGTTATAGGCCTATTTGCAATGTTATCGCTATTACAATAGACTACCAAAACATTTAGATAATAATCTAATCTAATGTCATACATAATAACATGTCATACAGTGTCTCACTTAATTCCAGAAATCCAAATCTAATTTTGGGATATGTGTATGGAAATCAGTGCGTAGAACCGTTCACTTCATATAATATTGGTGGTTGGACACTCACCTCCTCCACTCCTGTAGCAGAGATATGGAAACCTCCAAACATTGCCCAGTCCCACGGCACTTCCAATACCAGCCAAAGTAAACTCTATCGGTCTGCTCCATGTTGGCCTGCTTGATTCTTGATCCATGTTTGCTGGCCGTCTTCTCAGTCACATGTGTAGGATCTAAAGACTCTAAGTGACACTAGAGAACAAGGTTTTACTATCATTAATGATTAGCTTAGGACAGCATAGCACTGCCACACAGAATCGGCATTGCAGTTAGGCAGTTAGCTAACATTTCCTGAGTTTATGATCAAATGTTGAATAACACATTTTCTTGTCTTGGATAACAAACTGAATATAAATCATAGTAATATTGTACATATGAAATTTGACATGAGACGTATGCACCTACTGGTTGAGGAAAAAAACAAAAAACTGTACACAGATTAAAGTAAATGATTTGTTGTTCATGTCTTTTTGAGCAAATCGTTTAAACATTTACAGCCCAAATTGAAAATGTATTCAAACCCAAGTGCGAACCCTTATATTTAGTAACTGAAATAATCTCCTGTTAACATTTACAGCATTTAGCCTACGCTAAAAGCGACTTACAATTAGTAGCCTACATTTGTCAACAGTTGAACCGGTTAACCACCAGTTTTTGCAAGCAAATAACATTCTCCTAGAATAAGCGCAGCATCATGTAATAAGGTTACTTCACTATGCATTTGCACCACATTACTTGAAAGTTATCATTCGCTCCTCAAACAGTCAATAATTGCATTGCTGCGTTGAACGAATCATTTGATTCACATTAAAAGCTTCGCATGGTTCAAACGGAACGATTGGTTCATGACCGAAACATCTCTACTTTGTGGCTTAGTTTAGTTAGTGTGCAAAGCGTATACAGATATTTGTTTAAAGCGAATCTCATAATTACACTAATATTGTGCTTGTGAAACCGTTTGTGTCGATAGAAACAATATTTATAAAAGATAGCTAATTGTATTTTCGCGGTGTCTGCATAAGCAGGAAATGTCCTAGTCAGAGGGTTGTAGTTGTAGTCGCGCTTTTCACTGCAGAAACTCGGGGCACATTCCCAGGTGACGTGAACGTTTACAGGAATGGCCCCCTAACCGGCCATTCAGCCTTTCTGTTTCCATTGCGGTGCTGGAACTATGGACCTACAACATTGCCTTTGCTCTTAGATTGCAAGTAAATTCCAAGCATGACAAAATCATTATGTAGGATTTCTCTAGCAGCACGAATTAGAATGTTAAACCTGAGATTTTCCAGATAAAGTTAAGATTACCGCCACTCGACAATTGAAATGTTACTCCAAGTTGCTAAAAATTAAATGGCTTAATGGCAACTGTAGGCTAATTACTTGATAAATGGCACTTGTTTTGGTCTTCCACTCACGCCACGTTTAACCAATAAACGCCGAGTCCCGTCCAGTAGTTTTTCAGGGCCGCTCAGAAGCTTTATTTATAAAGAGTAAGCTCAGAAGTAGCTACCTATCCCTACTTGTTTCGGCCCTGAAAGAGTTTCTAGGGTTGGTTCACCTGCAGTGGAAAAGCGCCTTTAGTTAAGGTTCAAGGCATATAAAAACATTTATTTTTTAGCAAACCTGTTACACCAAGATTGTGCTTCTGTAACAGTTCGTGCATGTACAAGACAGTCATAATTCCATAGTTTTAAATATCGCTATTTCCCAAAAACTTTGTGTGGATTTTGCATACAGAAATGACCGACACGCCCACATGCAAGATAACCACACCCCATTTATTTGAATATAAGAAATTTAAATATAATTGTCTTGAAATAAATAAAAGTGTCATTATGAAATAAATACATGTGACATAATTAAATAAAAGAGCCTTGAAATAAATAAATGTGGAATTATGAAATAAAACTCCCCTTAAAAATAAATATAAGGAGTCCTAAGAAAAACGTAATGTTTAAATAAAAAACGATATATGTATCTATGTATTGCCTCATTTATGTATTTCAGCATTTATTTAATCGACATATGTATTTATTTATTTATATATTTATTTAATATTGACTTAAATAGCATTCCATACTATGTAACCATCACCTAGCTGGATGGGGGAAATAGCCACGCCCACCATCTGCGTCGCCGTGTAGGACAGCTCTAGACTCTGTGCTTACCATCACGAAAACACTCCATTTTGAAAAAGAAAAGGAATAACGTTATACTTCCTTCTATTGAGGCAGGGTGGAAGATAACTATATGCCGCGAAAACAAATCTTTTTTTCGCATCGAATCGTAAAATACGGTAAAACATTTTGATTTGTATTAATGAGCCGCGCTCTCTAGAGAAAAATACGATTTTTAGTAAAATGGGAAACTGCCACACCGTTGGACCAAACGAGGCGCTTGTGGTTTCAGGTATATTTTATATACTTTATCTTACAAATGCTTTATTAACATACTGGCTCGCCCGTCTCTGTTGCCTGTGATCGAGGACCCAGTGTGAACAAAACCCACTTTTAACAGTTACCTCCGTAACGTTATGTGAAAGTAATAATAATCCACCTTTTAAATATACATTGCGAACACGATTGGTTACATCTAAAGTTAGTATTTTAAAGTGTGAAGATACCGTAATGGAATACATGTGGCACTTGGTTTACTTTCAGTTGTGGAGATAGGCCATCCTATTCCCACTAGTTACGTTAGGCAATCTTACGTAAACAAGTTGCAAGATATAGACTGCAGTCTCCAGACACTAAAAGATGTGTTTTCCAGTATGTATTACCAGTATCTCTCATCATTTAACGTCTCATGTCAAGAACAGTGGTTTCTATATCTACACTGACGATGTGAATATCCCACCGCAGATTGCAAATGTGGTTTTGCAATGCACAGCACAGAAACATTTCTGGCTTTCTCTCTAAGGAATGCCTAGGCTGGTTTCCTGCTCCACTTTCGATCGACATCAAGACCTTTTGGAATCTTCCATTTTTAGGTCACTGCTAGATTAAACATGAGCACTTTTCTCTGCACTAAATACTGATGTACGTGCAGCATGGGATAAACGAAATATAATATCAGGATTTACATGCCATGTGTGTACATTTGTATTCACTATGGCTGAAAAGGTTTGAATTACATACAGTATAAACATAGGTCCTGGTCTGTTAGCTTCTCCAAGTAGTGACATCCAGCAGGTGAATTGATGGTAAAAGGGTCTTTTCACATCATAGGCCTCTGCTTCAAGGTTTTACGATTCACAATTAAGAGGGCTTATAGAGAGATAATTGGGGTGGTAGGCCTTACCCTACCAATACTTGTAATACTTATTGTAAATCGCTTTGGATGAAAGCGTCGGCTAAATTATTATATAATTAAATGTTATATTTACGTTACTGGTACATGAGGTATTCTATTTGGTTTGCAAAGCCTCTTTCTTTTCTTTACCTATGTTTATAAGTAGGGCTGTGCTAAAATATCGATACAGCGATATATCGCCATATTTATTTTCGCGATATACTAAATCGATTCTTAAAAAAATCTTTTTTTGGGAAGATTCTCGTTTTAAACGGTGTGTGAACTACAACTACTAGATGTCGCAGTACGGCTAGTTGCCTAG
>JAODLI010016588.1:0-23431 GCA_027575585.1 Percopsis omiscomaycus
CCCCCCCCCCCCCCCCCCCCCCCCCCCCCCCCCCCCCCCCCCCCCCCCGCGTCTAAACACAAGGAGCTCCAGAAAATGAACACTGCAGTCGGGGCAGCATGGTGCAATTATGTTGCGTGCAGTCCGTAAAATAGCATTTCTACGCAGTTTCTCAGTTGGGGGAAGCTTTAAACTACAGCCATGCTCGCACAAGAAAACAAGTAAACACAGAAAACAAGAAAACACGAAACCAATCATCGTTGTTGTTTTTGGATTCAAACTCCAAGAGAAGTGCTCCTCCCACCCTCAGCCTGTTGTGTTTCCAAACATAAGCTAGGGACGCTATAATGCAGCGTAGGACTGTCCATTATAAGGTATAATAAGGTATTGGGCAGAGCATTGTCGAGTTTTCACAACTAAGTAAAAAGAGAAAAATAAAGACTCCTCTAGCAGAGGAGGCTGTCTTCCCTAAATAGAACAATTAGGAATAACAGCAGCCCTGGACATCTCAGTGTGTCATCATTGTTGGTCTGCGGAGGGCGAGACAGCTGTAAATATACACTGCTTTTGTTTCAGTGACGGCAAGAAGGAGAGGTTAAAAGAGGTTACATGGCGGAGGCAGTATTCAGATTAACCCACCTATTACTACAATGTTAAACTGCTGAACTGTGGTGTTTTTAACTGTTTTCCTGTCATAACTTTCCCCGTGGTGAGGTCACGCAGCGGACAGCACAATACCCAGGATGATATTGACAGGTTCCTTTTTGGCAGTTAAACTGTAGTTCACCGCAGGCGAATGTAGCTCTTCCATTAGCTTGACCCACTTGAACTTGAACAACATGGTAACCATGACAGCCATGTCAATACACAACACACACACACACACACACTGTCTGTGTCTTAATATAGCACGGAGGTATTGATAGTTTCATGTCGGTGGGTCACATGCGCAATTGATTCAGAAAAAGCTAGGCTAGCTGAAAATCTCCCCTCATATGCACATTCTTTCCAATAGCTTTCCAAACGTGTTATTGTACCCTTTTGTTACACTGATGTTTCTCAGAAGATGTGTCCTTGTTGCTAAGCAATATTGCCAAGCGTTGTGTTAAATCACTCAAAGAGATCAACGGACTCGCCATTGAAATGAAATGCTGCCAGGGCAACAGCTAAACGGACCACCGTGTGTCACCTTCTGCAGTAAAACAATTATTTACTGAAACCAGAGAGCTCTGGCAGTTTCAGTGAAACAAGGAATAGCAGACAGAATACCGTGCAACTGGTCTGGGGCTCATCTTCTTATCAGCGGTGATCTAGAGTTCCCACACTGCCTCTGCCAGACCGTGAATCATCTTTATATTCCAACTGCTTTGAATTAGGAAGTGTCTCTTATCTGGCAGTTGCAACGGTTGATCTACTGCTTTGTGTAGGCAGCAGAACAACTCCGGTTTCAGTTCACCTAAATTTGGCACAGATTTTATACTTGGGAGTGCAGGTTGTTAAAATGGAGCCTGGCTGAGTGTAGTGTGCATCAACAAAAATACTGCTGGCTTAGTTCACCTATACGAACTTGTTGTTGCTTTTTTTTTTTGTCTTATGCACCCCCACAGCCATTTCAATATATTACCCCTCACCTAAATTATCAAACATTTATCAAACGTTATGAATAATATTATGTACCACGGTACAATGATTTTACTCTCAAATTATACTGTTGGTGGTTATTTTCCTTCTATTCTAATTCTATTTTTTTAATTTTAAAAACAGAAATGAATCATTTTGGAACTTAAATGGAATCAACAGTCTTGTACTACTACTAGCAAGCTTCATCAGCTATGCCATCTTTATTTTTTAAATATTTGATGTTAACAAAGGATCACTGTGTGTATAATATATATATATAAATGTATATATATATATACACAGTATATATATGTCACGCAGGGAGGGAAATAGGTTCATTGATTAATGTCACGAATTACTTCATCCTCCCACTTGCAGAGTGGGAGGATTTTCAATGAATGTGTATCAGACTTCCTGTTATTGTGTATTACAGTATATGTAATAATATAGTATACCATAATTACTAGTGCAGACTAGTGGAGAGTGGCTCTGGTAGTGAGAGAGGTATAGGCTATTGATGGGAGCGTGTCCTATGGAGGGAATATGACGCCAGCTTGCTGAGCCACTCTACATGTATTATAGATCCCATTAAAATGCCAGCGCACTCATGCTCTAGTGAACCATCACACCCACATACTGCTAGACTGGAACGCTCCTGTTTGCTCCTTGTGCTTGTGCTCTCCCGCTCCTTCCTCATTTCACTCCCTCTGACATGAACATTCGGCGCTTTCCTGATTCCAATTTTTTTTCCGGAAGCCACAAATGTCTGTATTTCTAGCGGGAGCTTTGCTGTTGTGACATGCACGCACACAGACACACTCTCTCCCTCTCCCCCTCTCCCCCTCTGCTACACACAAGATAAATAGACACACACTGTACACACACAGACGTAGGGCCTTGGCTCCACCTAAGGTGAAGAGATAACAAGCAAACCATTGTGCCCTCTTAACAACCCTCTTTTTCCTCCGAGATCTTATCACCACCAAATGTTATACAGCTTTATAAGGTATGACCTAACCCAACCCCCCTTATCTCCCTCCTGCTCACCTGCGGTGGGAGAGCACATTAAATGAGGTATGGCCTCTAAAAAGCAACACTTTCAACAACACATCCAACAGCAGTTACAACTGGTATTTGAGGCTATAGGACTTCCCCAGTGAAATGTTGATGTAGGCAATTTACAAGGACCCGCTCCCTGTCTTCCCAGCCGGTCCCCTCGCCCCGCTCATACATCATTCTCTCAGGGTGTAAACAGAGGCGGTGGGGGGAGGGTTTCCATCCCCGCTCCACCTCTCCTAGCTAATGGTTTCCCGAGACACTGACTGAAAGCGATTCCACAGCTGAAGCTTGTCACGGGAGTCACTGCTCTATACGCACACACAAACACACGGGCCTATGCGCTTGCTCCTGACCATAGACAGACAGACAGGCAGACAGACAGGCCGAGTAACAGGAAAACTCCCAGCTATCATCAACACATGCCTATACACACATCTATCAACACTGACATCTATGTGGGTGCGAATAGAGAGTTCTATTAAAAACAGGTCAGCCACACTGTCTTGCTGCTGCCACAGGGGAGACCTTACACAAGACGAGATAGGAGAGCGAGAGAGAGAGAGAGAGAGAGAGAGGGAGAGGGAGAGAGAGAGAGAGAGAGAGATTCCCACACAGCTGTTCACACACAGGTCTGGTTAATCTAGTGGACAACAGGCGGGGATCAGGGCAGGGCACCACAGATCCTCGCCCAGCTGCCGTCCATGGGTGGAGCCCGGCTGTCAGGGGGGGGATTACAGCAGAGCGACGGACGGAGGGAGGGAGGGATGAATGCGGGAGGGACGTGGAGGGAATGAGGCCTGTTCCACGGCGGGATCCAGTCGCGCTAAGCGAAGGCCCAGGGCGACCGGCCTGAAGAGGCTCAGGGATGCGTCGGCGTGTGTCGGTTTGTAAGCATGTGGTGGGACCCACATTTGGCTATCAGGTCCTCTTACACATTTGTATACACCGAGACCATGTAACTCAATAGGGAGGGCATGGCACTAACTCTGTGGGTTTTAGGACGGAGACTCCCGCAGGGGCCACCCATGCAAAAAATGTATACATGCCTGGTACAGCTTAGACACACTGCTTGTGCAGCCTCTAACAAAGGGTGCATTGTGACACATCGCGCTTTACATAAATCCAAAACATATAAACACACGGGGCGCCAAGGGGGCTTTGGGGCACCACTGTATCCCCTGCTATGCAAACATAGAGGGTGCCTGTGTAGATCATGTAAAATACTGGCCTATATACACATCCTGAAATAGACCAGATCAAAGAGGAATCACTATGTGAAGGCTTGCCAGGGTGCTCGCTGCTTTAAGGGTGATCTCATTTTGCTGAATGCAACACTAGTCCCGCAGGTAGTGTAAAAACAGAAACATCGGATTCAAAAAAAGCGGTTATTCCCTGTTTAAGTGTATTTCAATTGTGTTCGTGTATTTCACTTTGTGTTATCTTCCTGAATGACCCTTGACATGGGTCAAGATGTAGCCTTCTTATGCTGCTATTCCTGTAACCTCCGGACCACCCCAGCCCCTCTGTAATCAAAATTGTCATCTGACTGACCACTGGTTTCTGCCACGGACATCAATTGGTTGATCAGGCTGCTGGAGCAGATGGTGTAGAGGGCTGTGGTGCTGTCCGCCTGCTTTCATTGGTTGGACACAGGGTTGATGGTGAATGTTTTACATTCCTGCTGCCAACTGTCCAGGACAACACACATACCATGAGACCAAGAGCTGTCCTTCAGTAAGGAAGCACTGCAGCGAAAGTTTACATTTTTGCTCTGTCCTCACTGAGTTAAATATAAGAGGTGTTGGCAGCAGGTTTTTGATATACACTAATGGTTGAGATGCTATTTTGAGATGCAAGCTCATGGGTGGATAAATAAAGTCATCCGCATTCGTGATAAGATGCCGCAAAGCATTTGATGAGAATTCTTTGTGGATAATTAGATACGTACTTTACAAGACACATCATTTGCATTATTATCCGGCAGCATTTTTGTGCAATTCCTCCACCTTCGCAATCTACAGCATGATCGAACACAATAATGGCATGCACTCCACACCTTTACAAAGTCTGTGGGCTTCTATAAAGCATCACAGCATCAGTGTTTTCTTGTTCTATGGGCTTTAGGATTAAGAATAGAAATTCAGAAGTAAGTTGGGGATGTGACTTTGGAAGTGAACCCAGACCCACTGTGTCCGAGGTCTTTATAGGCCTGACCTGCCTTTTTTATAAATCATCGACCAACCGACCCTTAACTTGTTTTCCCTCCACCATGTCAAGAGACGATGTGGAAAGAATCCAAAAAGCTACTAGTTTAAATATTCCCTCCTCCTCCAACTAACTATGAAAGAGCTTGTCTCTGGATTAATTAATCCCTGTACATGTATTGTATTTGTTCATTTCATTTCATTTGATTCAGATTAACACAGATTTAAATCTTCCCCTTTTTTTTTGCTCTCAATAGGTTCCACTCATCTCGGGGAACCCAGGGCCATGACAAGCCCCAGCTCCCCTTCCTCCTCCCCGCACACCCCGCACACCCTGGGCAGCGGCAGCTCCGATCCAGTCCTGAACGGGGGCCTGTGCTCCGCTGCGTACTGCAGCTCAGCGGGGGGTAGGTACAGCTGTATGGGGGCAGTGCCGTAGGGGCAAGCTATCCATCACTCCACACAGTGTTGGGAGTGCTGGCAGTATACTTAAATTATGTATGCGTCCTGTGTGCTAATGCGAGCTGCATGCAAAAATCAGCACACACTGCGTCTTACTTAAATGGGTGTTTAATGGAAGGAGACCACAGAACAGTCAAATCAAAAACAACGATGAAACAGCAAAGTATATCGTATTTGGACTGTTTGCCAGACATTGCACACCCATGGGCATGGAAGGCAAATGGCACTCAAATGGCCTGCTGTTTTGCATCTGCGAACACACAATTTCAATTTAGTTCTAACTGTACTGGGGCTTGTGCGACGTGACAGTAAGCATTAGTCATCCTGTAGTTATTACAAACACAGTGTTGGGCCTACTATGTCAGAGTTTGATTACATTTCCCTTTAAGAACTGCAAGAGGTATACCCGGGCCGTCCAGGTTTCTGACATGTTCTCAACAAGATCCTCAACCTGCATCAATGACACAGATCTTTATCTGTTACTGAGTCATGTGACACGAGCAATTTAACTTCCGATTTGGCCTCTGATTGGCTCGGTGTGTTGAGCGTCGGACCATTAATGAGCTTTTTTCCTAGTGAGACTTGTTTTGGTTTTAAACTTGTTTGAAGTCAAAGGGTGCTCATTGTGTACCTTCTTAGGCTTCTATTTTTAGAAAAAAGCAGAGACCCCGGATATTTCCATATGTAGTGTAAATATACATTAGCATTATCTGCGTTTGCAGAAGCACACCCACATACAGTAAGATGCACAGACAGGCCCCATGTACAGGATGTGCCGCTCAATGCCCAGAACCCCACGTTTTTAAGCATCTAACAAAGGACCTGGTCCTGTTCTATCCCTTCTTCCTGACCATCTTCTTTTTTCTTATGAATCAGGGACGAACCCCAGTTCACCCACCAGCCTCCCCAAATCGCCCACCTTTCCGTCAGGGCGCGGGGTGTTTCCGGACGAGTGCTCCATCTGTTACGAAAACACAGTGGACACGGTCATCTACTCCTGCGGACACATGTGTCTCTGCTACACCTGCGGCCTCAAACTGAAGAAGATGTCCAACGCCTGCTGTCCCATCTGCAGAAGACAGATCAAAGACATTATCAAGACCTACCGCAGCACGTAAGCAGACACGCAGGAATAAGTAGAGTCAATAGAATCCACAGGGACGTTCTGGAGACGGGAGAGAAGGTTTTAAGTTCAGGGAAGATGAACTCTGGTACTTTCATTTGCTGTTTTCTCACAATCATAGAAGGTTGGCCGCGCAACCTGCATCTAAGTCGGTACCATTTCATCAGGAAGGTTCACTCTCCCCTTACTTCTCATATAGCCTCTCTGTGAAGGCGGTGCTGGAAGTGGCAGGGAGTTGAAGTGAACATTTTCTTCTCAACAAAAGTGAAGTTCTTTGAGCCTTCAAGAGACGAGCAAACCAACTTGTTTCATTTGTTGAGCCACAGGTTGAGATTTACTTTCATTCATTTGCACCAAGGCAAATGAGGGATTTCTCTGGGCTCTACAAGCTATTTTATGTTGTGGTGTAGGGTGGACACAGCTTGGAAATGTGCTGTCAAGGCATTGTTCTGACTTAACCTGACAAAAACACACCCACACCCTAGGTAATGCTTTATGTACTGGTCTCAGTACATCACAACTTGTGTCTGTGTGTTACTGAGTCCAACTGCAGTAGGAAAGTGAAAATGTTATTCTGACATTGATTGTGAAGTAATGAGTTGATGGTTGTCATATGAATTGTCAGCTGGTAATGTGGTAGGTCTATTTAAAGATGAAATAGGGACTGGAGTATAATAAGTAGGATTGTAACACCTCTTGTACTTATATATTTCCTAATTAATGTACCTTAATATACTCTGTGGTAGTTCTATAGCAAATGTTGGTGGTAGCTGTCTTTTAGCGCTAGCTAGCGGCTTGCTCTGCAGTATGGTGTTGCACTACTACAACCAGCATTGTCCTCTCAGAAATGCCCCTGACGAGAGGATAGTCGTAGGCTAAAATTACTACACAAACTTCAATACATACATCTTGCAGCCACTGTATTAAAGATGTTTTGCTTCATGTGACAAGAAATCGAAGTGGCAAAAATTGGATTTCTCAGGGCCAGTTTTTTTTTTTTTAAGATGTGAACTATTTTCCCATACGCTACCTTAATCTAAGCCTAATACACTGTGAGAGCTCACGACTAATTGACAAGTCCTGAAAAAAACTACCATAGCAACACTTAACGTCAAAGAGTCATTTTCATGGTCACCAATGGTCACCTGCCTTATGGAAGGCATAGCGAATATGTCGATGTATCTTATTTTGCTCTATAATACTTAATTGAAAAGTTTGTGTGGCACAAATCCCGTCACAAAAGCACACAAGTTATTTTTGTATCCTAAAAATATTGCAGATCCAAAGTTAAATTCATATTTATACTGTACAGTATGTATAGTAAATACGTACAGACCTTTCACCAGCAACTGAGATACACAAATCAAGTGGCAGGAGGTAAAAAGTTAACATTTTTAATATTTGATTTTTGTCCAGCACAATATGATTCCTTTAGACTGAGTCAGTTTTTTAATTTATTTAAGTTAAACTTCCCTTTTACCTGTACAACACAACTATAAGCCATAGCTTATTACAGGATATTACAAGACGTTTTTGAGGAAATAGGCTTCTTTGTGATGAAGATAATAAACAAATGGGGCTGAAATCTATGCTGCTAATAGTATTTGCCAGTTGTCTTTTATGGCAAATGCTGATATTGATGTTTGACACCCTTCCATGTATCCTTTTGGTTATGCTACCGCTTGGAGTGTTAATTCACATTTGAATGTTAACTTAAGTATATAGAGAGTGTGGTGAATTTGAAAAACAATGAAAAAAGTTGGTTTTGATTTATAATAATATATGCTTTGTTTTCCTGACTATCCAGACCTAGCTGTATTCTTGTTTTCTTATAAACATCCAGAGTTTAGATGCAACAGTTATCTTGTACATTACAGCAATACTAGAGGTTTTGCAGTATACAGTCACAGTCTGCTTTGGGGTGCAAGATGTTATCCTGTGACGCATTAAAATACCAATTTTAGATGTTCCTTTTTGTAATTTAACTTTCTGTGTGTAAGCCCATGCAAAGGAGCTCTAGTAGCCACTTGCGTGTTTATAGCTCTAATTCAGTTTAAAAGCCATTGCTTCATGGTAAAGTTAAATGTCACTTTATAAAGCTCCTGATTGTATTTTTCTTTTTATATTTAGGCCATAGTTACTCTCTGGGATTCTACCATGATTTTCTGTGCTTTCACTCCGACCAAATCTAATGAAAAAAGGTTTTTCTCAATGAGTTGCATAATCTTTGTGACATACCATGTAGTCCCCTTGGTGTAACACGTTGCAGTTACCACCACATGTATTGTATATTAGGCTTTTTTTACATGATGCACCATTTGGCCAGAACTTGCAAATTTGCAAACCAAACAACCACTCTGTTGAGCTTTTGTATTTGATTATTTTCACCTGTTTGTTTTATACACAGCCAGTCTGGTTTGTTAAGGGGATATAAATACCATACCAGTTAGTTTCAAATAGATTCTCAAAAAGCCCTTGAATGTTATTGACCTGTAATGTACTATTTAAAATATTTTTCCTTATACTTACTTTTATTGTGTGTTTGCTTCTGTCTATATCTATTTAATGATAGGACTCTCTATGTCAGGCAGATCACATCTCAGCAGATTTGGAAAATTTAAATTTCCAGTTTTCTTTAGATTTGAGTTTTTTTTTTTTATTGTGTGTGAGGTGTTTGTTCACTCTAAGTGAACACTGGGACCAACAGTAGGCAAGCACTGAAACAAGATGCTGTAGCTATCAGGTAGGCTGTGAGCTTTAGGCAACATTTAAAATACTTTTATTATAGCACTCCGTTTGGCTATTGTTGTGATACAGCAATTGAAGTACTTTGCAAATCTGTAATCTGTTTGTTTGTGAGCGATGTTCAGTGTGTCGAATGAATGTGGTCAATAAAATTTCCAGGACGTGTTTCAGAGAAAAATAAATAAATAAAACAAGACACCAGTTGTATAATTGCTTCCTGATTAATGATATTAAAGTGGGGTTCAAAAGTCTGAGTCCACAACCAAACATTCCTTTCAATCAATTCAAACTAATGAAATTTCTAAATATTTTGTTTCCACATTTATTCTTTTAATTTCCTCCAAATAAAGGGAAATTATGTTCAAACACAATGTCCTTAATAGGGCTGCAACTAATGATTTCATAATCACTCTGAATATTTCATCGATTAATCTATAAAATGGCAGTAGAATAAGGTAATAAGGGACAACATCTGAAATGTACTTTTGTCTTGACTTATGTTGAGACTAGGGATGCACGATATTTGATTTTGGCCAATATTCGATATGCTGATATTTTCAAACTAATTTTGGCCGATGCCGATACCGATACCGATGTATATACACATTTTTCTTTACTTGCTTGAAATTTGATGAATGAAGACACTAATAGTGGGAAAGATAGAAATATATGACTGGAGCGCGACATGAGAATGGCTCCTAGGAGAGATTTAGAGGGAAAGAGAGGGAGAAGGGAGAAAGAAAGGGAGAGAGGAGAGAACTATAGAAAACTATAGAGGTATTAGACTCAAGACTTACAGTGTTTGGACAAGGCAGCTAGCCAGCAGCATGTGCTATGAAATTAAATGTAGATGATCACACTAGTTTCCACATTTACACATACCAGTTAAATAGATAGACCACATAACACTTCAGCATAGCATCCTTTTAAAAGGTCAACCTCTTTGATGGACTCACCAACAGCCAGATAGGACTGAGGCAGCTAATAGAGCTTTGACAACAGTAGGTAGGCTAGTATCGCCAACAGTAAGTACTCATGCTGTATGTGTATTAATTTAGGTCACCATTGAACTAGGCAATCCTATGGCGATCAATATTCTTACTAGTACTTTTGTAAACATGAAATATTAAGATAGATCATAATGGAATTGAATATACTTATTAATGCTGCCTTTATATGTAGGGCTACATCCTTGTGACAATCAGTGATGCATAATATCTGTCCTTCGGAATACTGTACAGTATTTTCATTGGCGTAAGCATTTCAAGGAGGTTCAAGACTGCCATCTAGTGGAGACTCATCCTCAAGGCACTGCGTCTTCCTGGGCATTGTGTTATAAACGCCTGTTCATTGGTCATTAGTAAAATTAGTAAAATAGTATTATTAAAATACCACTGAGTCATCAGCCATGTTGCAAGCAAGATTTATGCATGTTTAGCAAATGTTATATATATTTATTTTGGAATGAATTTATCTTTAGGTGTGTCTACTTTTAAAGTATAACTTCTCATAATAGTGTATATATTTTCATTATAGCTATAGGACATAAACAACATGTACAGTGCACTATGCAGTTTTTGACCTACGGAGCATATCTTACTAATATTTCATTGAGCCATTTCTACGAAACATGAAGGATGGCCTGACCTTTTCTTCTTTTCTTCAGAAACAGGGGTTTTGGGTGCTTTTATGAGATGGGTATGTACTGTATGTAAATAAATGTTCATTTAGATGTGATAAATTGTTCTATACAAGCATGCGTAGCACAGAAGGTTTTTTTTCCCTCTTTAGTGGTACACCTCTGGGGCCAAGCAAGCTCATTCATCTTTATTCACTGCCGCGCTGCACTTTTACCTCATAAATGTTACCTAGTTACTGTATACTGTATATAGCCCACCATATTGTTCTACTGTAGTCTAACTCATTTAATCTGTCCCACACAATAAGGTGAAGCCAGATAAATGCCTTTATTTGTAAAATTACTGTCACAACCCATATCACTTCGTAGAAACTGGTCCATTTATATAAAATATCATGCTTGAAATTGTGAAACTAATAAAATGGGCCAGTCTAAACAACAGAGATAATACATTTAATATTGTTTCTTTTTAGGGAAATGCGAGATACAATGTAAACATGTACAAGATACAAAAAAAGAATATGTTCTTTTTTCAATGAAATGGTAGAAAGAAAATGCTCTGTTTTCAAGAGGAAGGCATGTGGGCAAAGATCTTTCAAAAAGTAATGATGCATTAGGCTGACTGGTTAAGGAGCTGTCATATTGTAAGATTTCTTTACCAGGATGTGTGATAATATAATGAAGAGAGCAAGCATTACTCTACAGCCTCCTTGTGGCATCTCTTTTATAAACAGACTTTTCATAGGGTTAAAACAAATAATGGTAAACGAAGCACACAAAAAATAGAATAGCACCTCCTTTGGTCCAACTCGAGCCATGTGGTTGTTATTGTGGAGTTGACATGCTGGTAGTGTGTCAGTTATTTTCAAGTTTGGGGTTGTCAGAATTCTTACAAATACATGACGAAGACTCACGGCTTCAAAGTTTTGACACCATGACATAGTGGCACAGTTTTGGCACTCTGCCTTCCATAGCATGGCAGCAGTAGAAACATACAGATGTAACGCTTTCCTTGATTCCATGCAAGCTGTTAACACACCCAAACTGTCCACCACTTAACACCAATCCGTGTTGACAGACAGTTCCACTGAAAATGTGGCCTTGTGCCGGACAGACGGTACTAGATATTCCCATGCAGACACCCACATTTGCTATGCTAAAGGAGCTATCATTTGACAGACTAATGTTCATTAAAACAAGCTGTTATGATGATTAAAAACTACGAATTGAATAGAGTCAGAGGAAAACTTCTGCATGACATGTAAACCAACAGAAAGACGCAGAATGATTCATTCCTGGACACAGCCGTGGTGCTTTGAGGCAGGCTCTGTAGACAAGCGCTAGAGCACCAAACAAACCAGTTAAGGGAACAACATAGTTGAGTATTCCTTTACTCACATTTTCTCTTTTCTGTCTCTCTCTCTCACTCTCCTTTCACACACACACAACTAGATATTAATCTAATATAAAACCTACATGATATCCCTCAAATACAGCCCACCTGCTCATACAGACTTGCTACAGCATTCTTATCAAACCTTTACCTCTATTCTATCAGCTAGTACATCCTTTTTTTTACAGACTTTATTTACTTTCTCTGAAGATTCAGACTCCCCTTAATGGTTTAAAATCAATAGCTAATAAGAATGTGTCATTTTAACACCTGTTAATCCTTCTATGAATGTTGATCCTAAAAAAAAAACAATGATTCACCATAAATCTATTTGCCAACAACTTGCTGGTCTTCAATCTCCATCCATTCTACACTAACCTCCAGGGTATACAGGGCAACAGAAGATCTTAGCTCCTACAAAGAGGAACTAAAACTAGGAGCAGGATTACACTAGGCTTACAAGTTACACAGAGAGTGAGAGGAAGAATAGTACTTGTGTACTAGTACAGATATGAGCTCATTTGTCTGAATTGGCCCCTCACTGGCTGTTCAGTTTTACTATCAGCATGTCGTGAGAATTCAGTGACTTCCAACTTTAAGCACCACAATTAAAAAAGGTGCTTGGGGTAATGAGATTTCACTTCCCACAGTGGAGAACTCATTGAGCTCAGAGTAATTGGGAGGAATAGAATGGGTTCCCCGTTGGAAGAGCTACCAGGTAGTAGCATCAGTTGGAATATAAAACCATACAGACTTCCGCTTTATCTCAAATCAAAGCAAAGTTATTCACCTCTCTCTCTCTGTGTCTCTGTGGCGCTCTGCCTGTCACTCAGAATCCTGAATCTGATCTATCTTATGTCTCCCCACATTTTCCGAAGACAAATCTCCTTTCACCTCCAACTTCTCCCCTGAGACACACCTGCATACAATCCATCTCATCATGCAAAACCCACCAGACTCTTGCATACTCCCTGAACCAAACCTCCCTGAACCAAACCTCCCTAATACACGATATATCTCAATTGTTTCCCCTTGCTTACCCCATGGAGGCTCTATCCTCCAGGCTGCAGGGTATGGCTGTGTCGAGGAATGAGCACAATAAAAATATGGGGGTAGGGAAGCAAAGGAAGAGAAACGGAAAACGGAAAATAAGCGTAGCCGGAAACAAGGAGCTATTGCAGCAGCCACTATCTGGGATTACAAGGCTTACGGCGCTTCACGCCTGAAAGGGGCCACCAATTTGTTAAAATAAAGTTGAGAGAGGTGAGGAGCATGGAAGGAAGCCAGCGCGCCATTGCTGCCGTCTCACTTGATCGATTCCTGGAATGTGGCGGGAACATAATCTGTTCCGTCTGATGCGAATGGCTTCACCCCCCCCCCCCCCAGCGTGTGAGTGTGTGTGTGTGTGTTTACAAGGGCAGCAAACACGGTATCTTAAGTGGCCTGAGCCGATGTGAAGCTTTACTGTACACATGCATGAGGTGAGTAAGATGCAGTCTTGAGTTTAATTGGTAAACCATCTTCAAAAAGCTCACTGGAGAAGCAAATACATCGAGACAACGTAAGCCTTCCCGTGCCTGGGAAGTTTAACAGTAGATCTGATCAAGAAAATCTGTAACGGAAGGCGCAGTGGAACTTTGGTCCCAGACTACACATCTTGTATTGTATGGCCTTGCACATGGGAAAAGTAAAGGCTTTCTATTTTGGACATGTGCAGGTACACATCTTGGAAGCTGATGGATTGGACTATTGGACTGTGGTGTCCTGGAGGAGAATTCATCTCCCCCAGTCGCTTGTGGATGTTTCCAAATGTCACTTTTTCCCATCTTGATGGGTGGGGAAGAGGCAAGCATGACTCGGCAACAGTGGAGAAAATGTCAAGAGAGACATTGGTGTAGGTGGAGACACACTCCAGGGTAAATAAATAACAACAACAACCGAACACAGCAACTAACTGTCAAAACTCCATTCAGGCACGAACGTGATAGCTCAGAGAAGGGCCACTAAGGCCTCTGATGGTGCACCGATGACTCCCCATCTGTGAAGTAGGCCCAGATGTCTGTAATGTCAACACAGAACGGGTCATTGGGCTTTTACCACGCTGCCTCACTATTTATTGGCCGCTCGCATTGATCAGGGGGCGGGAGGACCATCATGTCACGTGTTAATGTGATGGTGACAGACAAAATTGTTCTGCTGTAATGAGATTGTTTGCCAAGCAGTGAAGACTTACATTGCAAGGAAACATTGCTTGAAACAGCTGGCAGTTTGAAAAGGATCTGCTCCCAACAGATATAATGGCATTGATCACATTTTCCAATAACATTTCTCTTCTTGTTGAGACACTGTCTCCTTACAGTACCTATTGCACGTTTCCTCATGGACATTGTTTTGATTATAACACAATACAACAGGGCAAAACTAGAAAAGTAACACGGATTCAGAGGAAACAAAATATAGAAAATAAGAAATTTAAAACAGATGCTACAGAACTAAATAGAATGAACCATCTTGACACACAGTTCCCTTGTGATTTTAGCCACCAAAGAAGCCAAGCAAACTTAATTCATTTAAAAGCAATAAGTAATAATATGTGCTGTTGCTAAATGTTAAGTGAGTCACAACATGTACATAATGCCTTCGTCAAGATAGCAAGGGCTTTGTTGCCTAGTTTAGAATGTAAATATCTTAAAAAGATCACTTTATTATTAAATTTTGTAGCTGTCCATATAAATATAATATAATATTATTAGTTACTAAATGAAAGTCTTGCAATATTACATTTAATTTTAAAAAGTTTTTGAGGGGGGTTTCCTATTTTAATTAAAGTAGATTTACTGACCGGCAAACTACAGCTGTTACTGTCATAATAGTGTGAGCAATATGACAGGCTGGTAAAACGACAGCAACAAAAACAAAATAAATATACTTTAAATCAGGCATCATGTAAAGCACAATAACGATGAAGGAAGTGCCTACTGATTTGCTAAAGTTGCAGCACACAGCATTGGAAAAATACTTTTAGTTTGAAAAACAAGATATTGCCAAATACAAAAAAGTGCTACAAAATATGTATATTTTGCATTAAAAAAAACAATCAATTTAAACATTCAAAACACATTTCATGTCTTTACTGTGGGTAGACTCACTGACCAGCAGTGCATTTCATATTGCACTGAGGTAGAATGTTTGTTACGTCTTAAAGACGGGATAAACAACACAAAAAATATGGAGCAGTAAGTCTACTACAAAAGGGAGATATTTCTTAATCCAATTCTGTTCAAACAAGACTTTGGCTGTGAATAAGACTAATTTCCATAAGAATGAGATAAGATTCTCATTTGAGGTAAAGATTAAATTAAATTAAAAAATCTCTAAAATAAAAAGTCAAATTAAATATTAGAAAAATCCTTCAATAAATAATATGCTGAGTATTTACTGCATCTTTACATTAATGCACCAAAAAATGTTATAAAGTGCACTAATTCACAAAACAGAACCACTTCATTCTTCACTATTGTTCATGTGTGATCACACAATAAGAAACAAAACAAACAAAAAAGAACTATTGTTTGCTATGCTATATAGATAACTGCAATCTAGCAGGTAATTTACTGTTTAATATTATAATACTGTCCAGCAGAAACATAAAAATGAAAAATTAGCCTCATAGTGAGAGCTTACACTGCTCATTAGAAAATATATTTCAGCAGTTCTTGAACATCAGCCATTTGAACGCTTCAATTTGGTTTGCATCTTTATGTGTTCTTTCATTTGAGGTAAAAAGTAACCAAATTATTATTTTGAATTTTTAACTGTTTTTTTGTGTATGAATATTGAATTATTTTATTATGTCAGAAATTATATATAGTACTGCTACTATATTTGTAAACATCTATTTTATAACTCTTCAGTTTTTTAAGATGTACTCCGCAGCACTATCAAATTCTAAAATTCACTCATGTAATATGTATCAAGTGCCTCCAGATATTGATATGAAAAGAATTATATATTTCACTTCTTAGGTATTTTGCAGAATACACTGGTTAATTTCTAGAAATTATAAATAAATAGTAAAGCTAAAAGAATTAGCTGAGGAAATTGTATTCTACTTTCGTTTGATCACATTTTGGGCTCAAGGCTTTGCAGGTATATCCCTGGGATTTAATTGTAATTATTTCACTGTATTTCCAGTACATTTTTAACACTACCACATAGAGTTTTCAAAGTACCAAGATATATATACAGTACTATATATCATGTCAATTGTTGTGGTACATTAAAAAAACTACAGTGAACCTAACCTTTTTGTAAACAAATTGTTTTCAGTTTTGAAGGAGTTAGCTTCACCTCACAAGAATTGGTTATGTTCTGGAAAGCACTCAAATTAGAGTTTGTACCTTTGCTTTTCCAAAACTACAGGTACAATAAAGAAACAATAAAGACAAACAACTCATTATTTCAAGATTTACAGTTCTTTTTTGTGTGTGGGGGGGGAATTTTATCTGTGAACTACACTATACATTTTAGTTCTACAGGAAGATAAGATCTAATGACAATTATTTTAAATGTTAACAGATGCATTCTGTCATTCACACTTTTTATGGCTGCTGGTGGAGAACGGATGTAACAAGAAAGCAGAAATATTTCTCTAAGGAAGACAAAAATACCACAATATAAAAATCCAAACTAAATCACGTTTGTTTTACATTGTGTGACATGGTTTTAAATGACACACCCAAGTCACTCACATCTTTCTCTTTGCGGTGGTTTCAAATTATTTCATGGACGCCTTTTGTCTTGGTTTGCACTCCTAAAGTGGAGCTTTTACTTTGTTATGAAAATACTTTTGGTGGTGTTCTGGCCTATGGCACACTAAATCGATTTGGTTGAATCACTGCTCCACCATTTCCCTCTTAGGATGTCCCTTCAGGTGATAATACACACAAGGCACTTATTTGGCATCATTGTCACTGACAGGCAGGAATAGGGCTAGCCATTACCCTGCTTAACTTCTCTGTTATCTGATGTAAACCGGTTTCAGAGTGTCCTTCCCATTTATTCCATTCTATCTCTTAACAACATAGTTCTGGTGACATTTTCTTACTTGGTGGCGGCCAATCCTTATTTGCAGTCTCTCAATGCCACCCAACAAAAATGTATAAACCTCCATGTATACATTTTAGTAAACCAGCAGTGTCTCTCTTTATATGGGAACATTTTCTTTTTTAGAAATGAAATTTGTTTGGACATATTGCTTATGGGCGCTTTTGGGTAACATTCTTCAGGAGAGATGCCACCAATGTCCATGGAGACATCATTGATGGGAAGGGGGTGCCAAAATAAGCATTATTTTTTCCGCTCCAGGTAGTTAGAGGGGACCCAGCCTTTGCGGGGGAGCAGGCTGTCCTGCACCTGGCAGTACCACCACCCATTGGGGTTTCTCTCCAAGACCTCCAGACAGGTGCCCTCTGAGAAGCCCATGGTCTCTTCATCCCCCCGGTAGTCGGCAATGGAAACATAAACGTCCCTGCCAAGGTTGTTGTGGATGAGCTGGCTCTTCTCTATGGGCTTTGGTCGGACCGTGGACACAGGGATTCCGTTGCGCTGGGCCACTCGGCCTAGGGAGTCCTGGGCCGTGCTTGTGCTGAATGTGCTGCCTGAGGACCCAAGGCTGGATTGTTCCACAGGCCTCGTCTGCCTCTCCACAACCACGTGCGGCCGCACGGTGCTAAAAGAGACGTTTCGGCGGACACCGAGAGTGGCAGAACCAGAGCGGTAGTTATCACTGCGGCCCAGTGACTCATTTCGCCTTAGGGAGCCTGTCATGTAGTGGGTGTCCTTAGCTGGCTGTGATGTGGTCACAAACACAGACTGAGGCCTTACTGCCACCTGGCGCACCCCATTCCTCATCCGCACACCTCCATTGACCATCCCCGATGGCTTAGAGAAGCCGCCCGGAGGCTTTAAAGGAATTGGGGGAGAGTCCCTCCTTAAGCCCTGTTGGTGCTGGTTCAGGCCCTGCAGATTGATGTTGTTGAGGGCCAAAACACGTTGCTCATTTTTCTCCAGGCTGTTGGACTTACTACATCCACTTCCATGGCCTGATTCTGACCCACCCACATCAACAACTTGTCGGACAGTCTCCAGATAGTAAGAAGGAGCCCAGCCCTCCTCGTTGCCCCAACGGATGTACCACCAACCGCTCTCCTGCTTCTCCAGAACCTCCACCTCCACTCCAGCTGGAAAACTGATCTCGGACTCCTGGACCCTCTTGTAGGCATCCATAGATCGGTAGAGGCTGGGACCCTCCAGGTCAGAGTCACCACGGCTGCCCTTGGAATAGATGGAGGAGAGGTCGGAGGTGCTATGAGAACAAGCAGAGTCCTCAGAGGAGATAACGGAGGCTGTTTCAGAGTCTTCTCCGCGAGAGGCTTTGAGGGTGTGTCGAATCTGACCTGTAGGCCTCAGCTGCCGTCTTAGGGAACTGATGTCCATCCTATCAGAACTCTGGGGTTCAGATTTGGCCAGTAGGGGCTTGGGTCGCACAGACGGCTTGGGCTTGGTAGAAGGACTCTGGCCTATCCTCTGCTCCACATCCCTGCTGTAGGCTGGGCCTTTCCTAGAGCCTCTTCCAGATTCATCTGAAGAGGACCTGGGGCTGGTGTCCAGAGATCTAGGGCTGATATCCATGTGTCGCCCCAGGGTCTGGCTTCTCCGATTCAGCTCTGGGGTCATGGTCTTCATGGGCCTCCCAGCTAGGGGGGACGAGCCGGAGGGTTTGCGTGGGACTGTAGATGAATGGTAGCTCTTTGGAGAGTTAGACCCACTGGAGCGTTTGACTGAAGTCCCTTCGTCACCACCGCTGGGCCTGAAGCCATCGTTCTCGTAGATACACTCCTCTTTAGCCACCTCCTCCATAGACCTGAAGGAGGTTCTTCGATGGCTGAAAACGGGGGAGGCCTTGCAGACAGGAGGGGAGGCCTTGCAGGGAGGTGGACAACCGCGGTACTTATCGCTGACCGCACTGCTAATCTTCCGTTCATCTTTTAGTGACTCTGTGTCTGACTCACCTTCGCACCCAACAGCAGGAATATCGTATAACGGCTCCTCGAACACAGGCCTGCTGGGCAGAGCGGATGACTTTGAAGTGGAGGTAACTGAGGGCGAAGCCTCCTCAGGGTCTTGCTTCTTGACAGGCGGCGCTGGGGGCGGGACCTTGGGCCGGGTGAGGGTGCTGGCTCGACGGTTAAGGTTTGGTTTCTTGCGTTTGTCAATGTAGGAGCAGGGGGCCCAGCCCTCCATCTCGCCAATCTGCACATACCACCAGCCTCCAGAGTTTTTCTCTATCACCTATGTCAGAAAGGATAAAAAGACCATTTGATAATTGACAAAAAAAAAATCTAGAGGTCTAGAGGTTTAGTAACCATACAGTATATTTCATAAGCACTGGCACTGTAACTGACCTGTTATCACAGTGATTTCAAAACAATAAATTAGACACTTATTTAATAAAAAATAAAACCACTAATTGAACCAAAGTAATAACACATGTTGTGACACCCTCCCCAAACTAGCTAGAACTGGTGTGTGACCCTGGACCAAGACCAAAACTCTTTGTGTGGACTTCCCCTCACACACACACACACACACACACACAAAGTGTCCTGTTATATTCATCCCCCCCACCACCCACCCCTTCCTCCAGTTCATCAGGTTCGTGCTGAAGTCTCAAGGTGGTCTCTGTATTGCCTGGGCTACACTGTAGGGGTGGGTGCCCTCAATTAACCTGCATATTAAATGAATGTAGACCTGGCCTCTTACATCAGCCTTTTGTCCTCCACGGAAACTGATGCCGTCAGAGATGGAGGACTGGAACTCTGCTATGGTGTAATACTCTGCTTCCACAGCAGGGGGCTCTGGTGGCTTGGGTAACTGGAATCCCTGCACAACAAGAAAGGAGGGAGAGAGATGACTTCATTATATTCTCTCAATACAGATTTAATACATTATACACAGCAGGCTTCCGCTGGACAATCTAATCTTGTGCATTATTGGTTTCTATGCCAACTCTATTTCTTGTGACTATTGTGTTACTATTTCTTTCAAATTGATGTATTTTTATTTATATTATAGAGAACACACAGTAAATGTGGGAAAATAATAAAACAGCTATGACTGCTTTCTTCACATTATTCATACAGTAGGTGCATTGGAAATGCCAACATATCATTGCAAGGAATAACCTCTTTATTATATTAAACATTGCTATTAGGTCATTCTGACAAAGTGGGATCTTACCAAGTTAGCATCTCGTCTTGGGGGAGGTTTTTGCCTTAGATTTGGAGACCCTTGTAGGAGAAGGGAAAAACATTTTTTAGTATGATTTCCTCTTTACTGTATAGTAAAGCAGCGTTAGCTGGCAACAACACAGGTCAAGCATAGCATGTGAGTTACAAGCAAAACACACACCGTCAAACGTTTCACAGATGATAAACTGTTAAACCCGCCACCCAAATTTGTGAGTAATCACACGATTCCCCATTCTCTATAATACTGGGTGTTATAATTAAGTCACACAGTGCAACAGAACCCTAGTAGCTTACCTATGGCATCAAAGCCTACATACACAAAGGGAAAATGACAACCTCTTAATTGGTCATTCATAACATAAATGCCACTTATTAAGCTGGAATTCCAGAAAGCCCTATTGTTAGCACACAACCGCTACGCACCGATTTCCACCCTGTGTGGCGCCACTCGGGCCACGGCGGGCGATCCCGTCTCAGCTCTCCCCTTGCTGTCACTCAGGGCAGCAGCGCCGGCCCCCACCCCGAGACAGGGGCTGTTGGAGCCGTGGCCCGAGCCCGAGCTGAGCCTCCGCCCCGTCTCGGCGTTCAGCTCGGAGCTGCAGGGCACGGGCAGGCTGATCTCGCTCTTGGAGAAGTGGCGCTCGGGCCCGCCGCCGCCGCCGCCGCCGGCCGCGTCGCCGTCCGTCTGGATGTCCTTCTCGCTGACCGACTTTTTCTGCAGCAGGTTGCTGATCTCCATGATGTTGCCGATGATCTCCACGGGGCCCGTCAGGGTCTTCTTGCGCGGGGAGAAGTCCTCTTTTACTTTCTTCAGGTATGAGGCAGGTGCCCAGCCCTCCTTTCCCAAGTACCTGAGGGCATACATATATGTAATTATATACCGCCGTGTAATACCATCTTATACTTGTATGTCCGGTGGCAAACTGTATAACCTGTGCCTTCAGGGGAGTCACTTTATGCCAAATATAGATTGAAAACGACTGAAACACTGTATAGAAATTTACGGATATTATTATGTCAACTGACTTGACAATATCATTTAAAATGTAGGTAAATAATATTGTGCCTGAAATGCTACGGTTTCTGAACCTGAGAAGGGGCAATAAGAAGTCAGTCGTTCCATTCATTTTTATTACAGTTGATATTAATGGTGAGGACGGAAAGGTTATTTCTTCCCCTCCTGAACCGTGTGACAAATATAAGTGGAAGCGGGTGGTTCCGTTTGGTTTCAGCCTAGTGTTGAGAACTCATCAGATGTAACAGCTGTGACACAAAGTGACTAGTACTTGACACACACAACCCTTCTGCCTGAACACAAACCTCCTGCTTTCCTTTACAGTAAACAAAGCTGGGTTTCAACATAAGCGCTCAAGCTAAATAGCACTGTGGTTAAATCAGATTCCATTTGATGTCAGAAATATTCCACTATTCACAATCTTGATGCAGTACAATAGCCTTAAATTAGTAAACAAGAGATTATAAAATCTACTGTAAGAAAGGCTGCTACCTCACTTTTTTATGACTGCCGTGCCACATGAATCATTCTACATTGCTATGTGAAGCAACAAAGAAAAGCAAATTAAACTCTGAGTCATTGGCCTCCATGTGAGACATATTCTGCTCAGAATGTGATGCATTTCTGTATATATATTTTTAAATTTTTTTTAACTCCAACTGTGACCACAAGGGGTCCTCGTAATCAAACAAGGGTTATGACTGGACTTGGAAACTGGATGTAAAAGAAAATGTCCCACCGAGAGCAGCATGACTCAAACACACATGTATGCGCATACAATATACACTCTAAAATGTCTTCATACGCGAACAAACTGCTAATTTAAGCAGCCATGTTTACACTGTTTGTTCCGAGACTGATTCAGTCTGTGTATGTACTGTGGGCCTACATGTGTGTATGACAGATGTATTGTAGCAGCAAGTGATAATCATCATCAGCAAAGTAGCGCTACTTACATGCATTGCGGGCTACAAGGAAGCAAACACAATCCATCATGGCTGAGTAAACAACACACACTGTACACACTATGCATTTCCATACACACACATTACACACAAATGTCTTAAACAGACAGACAAACACACATATCCAATGGAGGACGCCTACAGTAACAGATCTGTGGAGAGCTCCATATGGTAATGGTTCCTCCTCAGAACCATTACCCAGATGAGAGCTAGAGCCCTGCCTTGATCACAGCTCCGAGCCACGATGGCTACCAGCACTCTCAGTGGAGACACTCTCTTTGAAATTGGATGAGAAGAAATTAGTGTTTAAATTTGGACACATTCCATTTGCCTCATATAGCTGCTAGCCAATGTGCAGGTTCACTTGACAGTAAGAAACTCTGGACAGTTGTTCTTAATTATTATTATTATTATTATTATTTAATCTCACCTGATGTACCACCAGCCCTCCAGGTTCTTCTGGATGACCTCCACGGTGACCCCTTTCTCAAAGCTGACCTCGTCCTTCCCTTGACTGCTGTACGGCTGTATGGTCACATATTTCTCCTCTGGATGAGGCAGAAAGGGAGAAAACGTCAAATATTCCTCCATTAAGTGCTATCAGTGAATCAACCGCATGGTCAAAGTCTTCCCACAAGAAGCCCTTCTTGTGAAGAAGGAAAGAGTAGTGAGCGCGCTCCATACCAAAACAAACACAACCGTGTTATGCAATCCTCTCCCTCCTTCCCAACAAAGTAATAACAAACATCTATCTATCTTGGCTGACCCTGTCCTCTCCAGTCACACTCTCTCTCTCCACCTACTTCTCTGGCTATTAACTTCTACATGGTACCTGACGTGATACTCTCCCAACTAACCCTAATGAAGTGTTACACACCTGGAGGGAAATCTCTCCTCTCAGATTTCTCTCTGTGG
>JAODLI010016596.1:0-23429 GCA_027575585.1 Percopsis omiscomaycus
GGTTTTGTGTGGTGACAGAGATGGCCAGAGTGATTTTACAGACATGAGTCTGACAGAGAGAGAGAGAGAGAGAGAGAGAGAGAGAGAGCGAGAGAGAGAGAGAGAGAGATGCAAACTCGAGCATCTTATCGTGATGTCTTTGTACAGAATGCTGAGCCAGGGGCAATGTGTCCCCGGTGGGGCCCTCACCCCTGTCATCTAGAGTATAGCTGACACACGTGCACACACGCACACACACACACACACACACACACACACACACACACACACAATGACAACATTCGGAAATGGAATGTATGCATGCAAAAATATTCTTACAAGGTGCAAGGTGATTACAGGCCATTCTGTAAAAAGTGACACTTGAAAATTGTTCAGCTGTCACTTTGTTGTATGTCAAAAATATGTACCGTCTTGGCTTGAGAAAAAAAAGCCTTTGGTGGACACGGCTTTACAGACACCAGAACAAAGATATCCATGTGCTATTTGAGAGATTGCTAAAGGCTCTTGGGGACAGTACATGGATGAGCTGTCAGAGCTTTTCATGTTTAAATATATTTATTTAACAGCAAGTTACAGGAGGCTATCATTTGTCCACTTGATCCAGAGGGATTTTGGGGGCTGTTATCAGACCCAGAACGACCTGACCATTGTTGATCTCAGAGATTTTACTACAAGTGGCGTTCACTGCAGCACTCAGTTTCTGTAAAATGAACACTCCTGTTTTTGATGAATTGGATTTCTTGTTTTGTTTGCATTGTTCAATATCAAGCAGCCTATATAAGCATTCATTGAACACAGAAGGCCATAGTTTACGGGCCAAGACGCAAGCAGAGGCGCACAGCGCAAGTTCACGCCGCAAGTCGATCTAAGGTGCGGCCAGTTGTAAAATGGTTGGATTAGAATGAATAAATTATCTGTAGGAGTGGTGGGGGCTGTCTTCAGTTGCGGCCAATGAAATCAGCTTTTCTCATTCTCTTTAAAAGCAGCGTGCACACGTGTCATGGCGAACTGCCAATTTTGTAATGGATGACGAAAGTCTTTCCTGTGCATTCTATGATCACAGCAGGAGACCTTAAGTTCTCCTGCTGTGATCACGTATCATTTAGCCTAGGCAATCAGTTTGTCCTCTCAGGTTGAATGAGGTTAATTGAAATCCCTGTCACCATGTTGTTTGCCATGCGTGATGATGCACATTGACTGTTGGAAGACAATGATACACTTGCATATATTTTGTTTTGTGATTATAAAGGTTAAGGACAGTAGTTATTAGTTAAATTATTCATGAAATAGGTCAACATAACATACACAAAAGTGGCATGTGTAATTTTGGAGTCTCCCCGTTGGCTGTGCTCGGTGCACCTTCGCCTAAAGCCCTGAAACTACCACATGCCTGCGGTCTGACCAGGCGGAGACACAAGCCCAGTGTTTGCTTTATATTTGACACAAAACTAGCACTTCGCCACCTGATTTTGACAGACCCTCTACTGCGCCTCCACGCCCAATTTCGGCATAACCGATGTCATGGCGAGCTGGGAAACCACCTTGCACTCGACGAAATTGTCTACCGCCGGCCTTGCGCAATCTGGAAACTAGAGCCCAGAATCTTAAAATGTGTTTTGAATTTTAAAACTAACATTGGATCACTTTTAACAAAAAGGGCATCAAATATCTTACATATTTTTGTTTTTATATAACACCGGCTTGTTTATACCTGGAAAACAAGTGGCAGTGGTATTGTTTTTCTATCTAAAAAAAGTCCAATTACCTCCACTCTTTGGGTTGTTGAGCATGTGAAATGTTCCACGCTCCAAATTCCCTTTGAAATCAGATAAGACGGGACTCCAAACAAGGTAGAGGCAGAGCCACCCAAACGCAAAGGAAGGAAGGAAGCATCAGAATAAAACACAACACACACAGTCATGCATTGCAGAGAATAAATGGAGGTGCATTACTCAGCTGTGTGTATGTGTGTGTGTGTACCATTCCTCTCCCTATGTAAAGGGACAGGGGAAATCAAATGGAAGTTTGAAGTAGGGCTTTTATGGAACCAGGAACTGTAGAAGGAAGGCCTTGGCCCATTCTGAAGCTTAGATTGAAGTATTAGTTTAAGTGGAAATTACTGAATGCAGAGAAAGATTTACTTGTATAATAATGTTCTATCCCTGATCTATCTATGTTGGTAATTTGTTAATTTAATGTCCGCATGAATCCATCTTTTGCCAAATACCCAATATGGACCAATATCAAATTTGCTCATGCTCCACATGAAACTTAACATAATGCACAGTCTATTCATAAAATATTTACACTGTAAACCTTTTATTTTGCTTACTGGTGAAGGATTGATTAATGGGAAAATATATTTACCATTTGACTTTGCAGGTAAGTACAAAATATGAATAAACAACGAGTTATCCTTTTAAGAGGCAGCCCATCTCTCCAAAACCCTGAGCTGAAGTGACTGTGAAGGGCGTACAATATAACTTAGATTGATGAATGTTCAGCTCCTTATATCCTTTCGCATTTTGCACTTTCAGCGAGGAGATAAGGAGTTCGCCATTCTTTTTTGAGACAAAAAGAGAGTCATTCAGGTCACCCAAAGCTGTTAATTCGGCAGCTGCCAGACCGAGATGCAAAGAAAGGAGCTTTCATTATTATTAAAACTTTCACTGGGGGCCCTGACATCAATGGGAGAGTGGTACACAGCGATAGAGGAGAGGGGAGGAGAGAGAGTAAACTAAAACTGTGGAGAGTGACAGCTAGTCAGAGCTACTGTAGGGTGTCATACGTAGGTCTTATTTTTTCCAAAATCCCACCATTTGAAATAATCTTGATTTATACCTAGCTTTGATTATTGGGAAGTACCAATTCGGAGGCATTATTCATACATGTTAATGTATGTTGACCTTGTGTTTGGTGGGTCATTCGTTGGTTTTATATAATTGCTATTATTTACTCAGTAACCTAATGAATAACGGCCATACAGCAGTGCATATAAACACTGAAACATGCCTATTGAGTCCAGCACCACACTGTCTTTCATAGCATTTTTTGTCATTTAGATGAGATATTTAGTTTTAAATTAACTCACTTAATTTTTTATGGTCCCTTAGCCACCAGCTCTCGCGTTTGTTGGCTCTTTACACTTTTACAAGCCAGCGTCCATTTAACAGGACGGATTGATAAAAATAAGCTACGTGGCTTACTTTTTTCAGTGAGAAAGACAATCGTATTGCCCTCCTTGTTTGTATTTAAAAAGAGTTCAAATGTCTAATATAAAACCAATTTCACCCGAGTACGGTTAACTTACTATCATCTTCCTGGGAAACTGAAGAAGTTCCACACCACAGACATGTTTAAGTCAGTGTAGGCTACCATTACTGTTTAGCATCATCAACGCGTTTTAAGAAAAACACTTTCAAATGCCAAGTTTGTCGTACCAAACGTCTTCGCTGTAGTTCCTCCGCAATTAACAGACATTACATATTGCAATCTTAATGTCCTGTTCGTAGACTTGACACGGATTGGCCAAAATTAACACAAAAAAACCATCCGGTTGCTGATTGTGTGTTAGGAGCAAAAGTCGGTCAACTCCGATTGACGGCTGCTCGACTGCTGCATCTCTGCAGGTCAGAAAATGGCAAGTAGACCATTTTACACCAACGGCAAATGCGCATGTTTCCCAGGTTGCTGCTTTGGTGTAAAGGGTGTATTAGCACTGCAGCAGTATGATCCATTAAGCCTTAACTGTTAAATCTTTCTATTAACTAACTGTGCCCCCTGATTCAGTGTATTACCTCCATGTCGTGGCTAGTTGCATTGCCAGAGGCTCTGGTGTTGCATAACATGTCAAGTGTGTAGGGAGCAGGTTAATAAAAAGTTTTGTGCATCTTTGGGACTTTCCTCGTTGGCTAATTGCATTGCAAGAAGACGGCTCTGTATTTATTTTTGATTTCTTTAAAGCCCCCCAAGTCATTACTTAACCTATAACTCTAACCCCACTCCCTTAGGTGGGGTTGGAGTTAAGAATTATAATAGCTAATAGCATTAAGAACGAATGCATATTTCCCTTGCACTCAAGAACAATGGCTTATATTGAATTGGTACGCATAGATTTGGAATAAATGCAGACCCATTTACATTGTATGGAGGCTAGACAGCTAGGACACTGCCCAATGTCATTGTCCAATATAATGCTGCATATGTTGGTGATGTGAGGTGGGTACTCATTCCCCGTTCTGTCTGTTCTCCATGGACATTTTGTTACTGATCCTAAGATGAGAAAGAATGTTCCAACCAAACGTGTGCTATTCAAGTCTATTTAAGATTTGCTGTTCTAATGTGCCAGTACAAGAGCCAGCGTATTGTATGAGTCTGAGTGGCTGAGATCCCTGCAAGGCTACAGATTTGGCCTTGGACAATCTGACAGTTGGAACTCCCCACGGCTGCAGTTCATTGGGATGGTTGGATGAAAACTGGTTCTCTAAAAAGCCTTCCTCAATATATATTTAATGTTCAGATTAATGCACTTAATTCAGATTAATGAACTGGTTTCCTGAAACCTGGAACCTTCTGAATCCATTAATACCAACATACTGTATAGCCCCCATGGGCAGTTTATCATCATAATTCAAAAATGTATTAAATAATTAAACCCATCCTAACCTCAGAGCCGTGGGCAGCCACAATGCACTGTCCCAGGATCATCACCATGTCTAATGCCAGTGTCTTGCTCAAGGGCAACGGCAGGACTATTAACCTATGTGAACACCATGCAAACACAGAGAGGTCCCAGTCAGATTCTTTGGACCCCATAAATATACATATACTGTACGGGGTTTTCACCAAAAAGCACCATTAGGGGGCAGGTTAGGGTGGTTGACCCCCAGCCCAATGGTCCTGGGTTTCGTTCCACGACGTGCCTGGCCTACCTGAAAGCATTCTTGCTGTCGGGTAGCTGCAGGAACTCTGGGTTGTAGCTCAGATGTTATGGCAACAGTTTCACCAAGTTGGCTCCACCCCACACCCCAAACTGTGCCCAGCCAAGGAGCCAAGCAGCTGGGCAGCACAGCAGAGCAGCAGTGGATTGCAGCGTATTTCACAGGCCGCAGGTCCAGCACAACATCTCAGGGACTTGAGATGATGGCTTGAGACGTGGCTTTCTGTCACCAACTGTTCAGAGAGATAGCAAGAAAGAGAGAGAGAGAGAGAGAGAGAATAGTAAAGAGCAGACAAGAGTGAGGAGAGTAAAGATTGCCGTCAGCAGCCCAGTGAAGTTGGATTAGCCCAACACGCTATTTAAAACTGTGGCGAGGAAAAGTGCAGGCAGAGGCACTCATGTGAGCTTATCATCTAGCAGCACTATAAGCGAACCCACTCCTTTGGCTCTCTCTCTCGCCAGCCCTATTCTGTCTCTCTCCTTCACACGTACAGACACGTGTGCACTGCCAACCACGCGTGCACTGCCAACCACACACACGTCTGCTTTCATTGTGCCGCAACTCAAATTTTCATGACTTTCCCCACTCGCAATGATATTTTTACACTCTATAGTGCTGCTGCATTCATTTTGAAGGGACTTTTTTAGCGGCCCAGATATACAGCATTACCCTGCGGTAATGCGCGTGGAGCATACAATCTCCTCCCCTGGCATCACAATGTTGGCAAGTTAGCTGTGGGAAGTCGTGGCGAACTGGTGGTGTCACCTCAGATGTTAGGCACCAGATGATCGTGGTTCTGATTGGACTGAGGCATGGCCTAGGTGTGTCGTTATGTCACTCTTCCTGTCTCTCTCTCTCGCTCTCTCTCTCTCTCTCCCTCTCTCTCTGTCTGTTGTTATCTGTCCCTCCCTCAGTCTCTATCTATAGGCTCAGTGTGTTCATCTTTCTCTCTGTCAGCTCTCTGGCCTCTATGGCCCTGCCTTTCAGTCTTCAGGCTAAATTCAGTGGATTGAGAGATGAGAAGGTGTGGTGACTCAGCAGCTAGCAAGAGACCTGCCTAGAAGCAGTAGGTGCTTAACGTAGGGGTCTGCTGTCTCTCGTTCACTCACGCACGCACACACACACACACACACACACACACACACACACACTCACACACTCTCACACAGACACACACAAACACACAAACTTTTTTTAGACAGGTATGTTTCCAAAATGTGTCATGTTATGCCTCCCTCTTAGGAGGCATGTGAGATTCGGAAGCCTAGAATGTGTACTTCTTGTGTATCCCAGGTGAGCAGCTGTTCAGGCTTTGGCATAATGGCCGCAGGGGAGTGCTCACACATGGCTGCTTGGCTCCCAGACAAACCCTGGGACAGCGAGGGGGAACCTTGATGCCTCTTCGGGCAATGACTGATGAGGAGTGGAAACACGGGGAGATGTTTGGCCCAACTTAGTGTAGCATCTTATTGTGAGCACCCTCATGTTCAGAGCAAGAGCTGTTGTCTTTTTGGCATCCTAGTGAGATGACACTGAGAGGAAAATATATCCGGAAATTCGTATCGTTATCCGCCATAACCATCATATTCCGGGGCAGTAAACGATCAATAAAATGAGTCATATTTTTGAATGTATTTTTGAATGTACTGCCTCTAACATCACTGTAGCTCATGTGGTTTTATTGGACGCCGAGGTTGTTAACAAGAGCAATTGACCCCCCAGCATGCAAATAGACCTATTACTGGGAAGGCTTTTGTGAGACATGGCATAAATTTACCAGGGCGACTCATTGCTCATCACTCTGCGCCTGGAGCTGGGATCCTTCACCTGCCCGGTGCCATTTGACGACTGTTGATAACGAGCAGTGGTTCTCAGACCTTTGGAGCCACACATTTTTGAAAATTACATTTTATTTATTTATGTTTTTATTTTATTTTACTTTATTACATGCCGCGACGAGATAAAGAGTTGTGTTAGAAAATAGCAGTGGTGGGGACTGTTCTGCAATGACACCAGTTGAGATGGACAGCACTGCTGTAGAAAAATAATGTTAAATACAATCTGTTCAGTTGCTCTCTTGGGGTTCACATCCAAAGTTCATCCAAAGTTATATCTTTAAGAAGATGGTTGGAATTATACATTTGGAAGCAGGATCTGGGTGGCAAAAGGTAATACTTGCAAGTGAATGCTAACTGGATACTGGATAGACTGTTAAAACCATACATTTGGTATACTTTATGTATAGGGGAAAGATACAGTCACAGCCTGACGAGCTGCATTGGGCCAACTTCAGAGAGGACATTCAGGTTCACCCCTCATCTCATCCTGCGTGCTAGCATGTCATTGGTATGTGTAACGTGGATTTAATGCAGGACCAGACCAAATGAAACATGGATGATAATAAAGTCAGCGCATAGAAACATAGAAACAGCGACAATGAAACAATAACCGTTCAAGAACGTTCAAACAATCCCCAACATAAATACCCCCCACAGACACACACCGGCGCACAGGGTGGGTGGGCATGTGAACGGCTGCAGGCCGGTGGTTGATACACCAGTAAGCATGAAGGAGAGGGGTGGGCGCGCCCTATGCGTTGCACCATATTGCATCTCAGAGGTCCACTCCCGCCGGGACCGTGCCCCTCTCTTCAAAGACCTTATTAAAAACCCAGACCTGGCCTCCAGGGGGCTCCACAGGGGCTTGTTTCACCCAGCCAGCCGTTAACTCTTCAGATATTCCAGGGACAAGAAGCAATTACTCTAATAAGGCTCCTTATGCCTCTGCTCAGCCCAGAGCACCATCATTTCCCCTCACTTCTCTACCCCCTTTTCCCATATCCAGGCAGGGCCTGTGTTCACGGGGCTCGTGCGTGGAGCGCTCCAAATACATTAATCATCCTTTTTTCCGTACAGACGACACCTTAGAGAAGCTAGCTAGTGAGGAGCATAACAAAGTCACCGTATTTTTTTCTAATAATCTATGCACACTTTTATTCATGAATGCTTGCTGGATGTGTGGCTTGTCTTGCTTGTCTTGACATTCAGCCTGCAACATTGGTGAATCATAAGTGTTCAATTTTCCACCCATCTGAATTTCAGTAATCCTATATTGTTTCACCGCTGTGAACCTTTCCGGCAGGAATGCCTGTCTCCATTTAACCGGCATTATATTTTCATAAGATTTTATGGGGTGATGGATGATGGGGTCAGTTCATTTCTGTTCAGTTGAATGGATTGTATTAAAATGGCATGGTTTGCTGATAAGTCACCGCACGGTTCCCTGCCTGATGGAACAAACAACGTGAGGTCATGAGATGCACCTTTATATGAAACATGAAACGTGACTGACAGCGTTTCAGTGTTACTATAGCAACATTACCTGGCATTGTGGCAGATAATGAATGCAAAATGTGTTATCCCAATAGGCCGTGTAAATTAGACAGCCGCTTGCCCAAACATGGACTTCTTTTGATTCTCTTTTGGGTCCAAGAAAAGTTACTGATTTGATTAAAAACATTTACAGAAATCAACAGGCCTAGTACAATTAGAGAAACAACCATGTGTACAAACCTACAAGTTTAAATAGTCTATGCTTTACACAGACTGTAATCTAAACAATTAGTGAAAACCCTATTTCCCCCATAGAGAAATCACATTAAATCTGGATGTCCATATCTGGGCAAGGCTGACAATAAGGTCTATAAATAACCTCAATTAGGCAGATGAATTGGCTGTTTGACTGTACAGTCTGTCAATGTGTTGTTTTAGTCTATTTGGGAATATGCTGGCATGTTTGCCCAACGCTACCTCTCATGCCGCAGTTGCACCAAAAATCACATTACAATGCATCACAACCTCTTCATTTAGCCAGATACCCATTTACCCAGCAGCACTGGGTAAAGGAATTTAATCCTTATGCAGGCTTTCTGGGAGACCGTCAGTCAGAACCATAATATGGGGACATTCGCCTCATCTGTTTTCCATTCATGTCTCCCCTGTTTTCTAGTAATAATAGCACAGCTACCAGCTCATTTGAAAACCCATTAATGTAAATATTGCTTTCATATGACCCATAATGGGTTGAGTGCTATGTTCCACAATATTATGGCTTTTTATGTATTTGTACAGGAGCAGGTATTTGCCTCGGAACTTGGGATTTAGTACCTCGGTCACTCTGTCTACAGCCCTATTGGCCATTAGCCTCATCGGTCCTCAGGTGAACACAAACTGAGTTGAGTGAGTCAGACAGATTTCCCACTGGCCCATTATTCATTTGCTGCAGTGGGTCTAAGAGTTCATAGCAACCAAACACACATACAATGTGCTCGAAGGACTAAAAGTTTTGTTTGGGAAATTCAATGATATTGTGGTAAGAAAAACAGCTCCACCATTGCCTCCTACGCTGAAAAACGGATTCCTTGGTTTGAAATCCTTCATAATTTCAACATCTACGGTCAAGTGTCTTAGAAGTATAGTGTGTGACAGGTTGTTTTAGATACAGTGCATTCTCTCTTGTTCTTGTATTTTGAAATGCACTGTATGGTATTAATTACACATAGCACATCAAACAAATCTTTAACTAATTACCATTTATGACAGCTATGTTTCTGTGCCTCAGAGGTGCAGTCTAGTGCTGCATGAAAGGCACTCTCTGTAGCTGCTAAAAATAGCCCTTATACTCATTCGACATATTTTTCAAGGGGAGACACAAACCCTAAGACATCCAGTAATGTAAATAAGGCCGACATAAGGGATTCTCACAGCAGGAAATGCGAAGGCGATAATCATTATTTTGGGCGACTGATATTCCAAAACAGCGTGTGTCCCCCAATAACATTTGAATCATCAGCAAACAAGGCTGAGTCTTTACCCACGCAAGATTTGGAGAAAGTTCATTTTAATTGCGAGTCTGTTTTTGGAACATGATGTGGTGATTATAAAACAGTAAAAGGAGGTGATGTAATGCAGCCTCCACTAGGGCTGCAACAACTATTCGACGTTGTCCTCGCGTTTAGTTGGTCAAGCACGCTGTTCTGAATTCTTCAACTTTAATAATTAGTTATGTTCTAATATAGCCTATAGAGAATTTAGTTTCTTTTTGCTGTTATTTCTCGGTTGTTACATTATTCACGTAAGTTACGTTACTTTTTGCCATCATATACAGGATCGTAACCCAACACACGCTGTGACCTGTGACCTGTGACCTGTGACATGCACTTCATTGTAATGCGAAAGAAAAAACTCATTATACATACTCTGGGCTTTAGGAATACCTATATATATTATGTTTTATGAAAACCTGTTTGTATTTCATGCATTTTATATGTAAATAAATTGTTTAAAAATATTTGTATGTATGTATTTTGGTATTGTTTGTATTTTTTTAAAGCAAGCCAACTAATCTATTAATCAAAATAATAATCGGCAGACTAATCGGTTATCAAAATATTCGCAGAGCCTCCACTACACATTGTCGTCTAAAATAACTAAGCTGGACTTCTGTCTTTGTCGAGGAAATTAAAAGTGGGAATGCAAGAACTTTCCGCCACAGTTTTAACCCCTGGTCTGTTTTTTTTTGGTGATAGACGCAATCTATCTTATACACCATTAACCTAAGTCCAGAGGGGTTAATAGCATATACACCGCTTATACCCCAGAGACCACTTTGTCCTCAGGGATACTCATCACAGCTGAGCCCTAGGGTCATGCAGAGGGACTCTGGGAACTGTTATTTCCGCACCCAGCCTTCTGTGGAGGTGACTTTAAGAGATGCTTTGCAAACCCGAAATAACGAATGCCTTCTGTCATGTAATGGGTTTCATGTAAATAGAATTTGCATGTTACCTTTGACTGAGAGGTCCCAGACTGTAGGGTGGTATAGTGGTGGAATTAAGTGGGCCTTTGTGTTTATGAGAATGCAGTTTGGTACCTACAGGAGTAATTCAGCGTTATTATATAGGCCGTGATATGGCCGTTCTCAACAGCATTGCCTTGAAGCTAGGTGCCTGTGTTTGCAAAGGACCCTAAACATACTGAACACTTAATTTGTTTGAGATCACGCTAAAAACAGTGCGCGCTCACCTGCCCCACTTACCGATTCACAAAAACAAACAATCCATCACTGTCAGTGTACAGGTACTTTAGCACAAGGTAATGAAATGCATGGTGTGCGCCCCCCCCCCCCAAACCCACACACCCAATAAAATGGTTATTATCACACCGGGGCTGCCACTCATTGCCCTGCCCATGGGCTTCAATAGTAAGAGCTGAGATCCAGGAAGTCAATGGTGGACCGAGATAGCTGCAGTCTATGGGTGGATGGGAACTCTATGCCCTCTCCTATTCTCTTTATTGTTCTCTGATGGCATCTGTGCTATGTGTACCGGCCTTCGGGCATACAGAGAGCGTTGGCGGGATCTGTGGGTGTGGAGGGAGAGGGGGGAGGGCACCTGAGTCAGAAGGATTCACCAGCTGCAGTTGGAAGTTAGTTAATGTATGTTCAAACTGGCAGGGGCGAAGATGGAGTGTGTGGTGGAGTGGAATAGTGCTTGTTGCAGTTCCTCTCTTACAGCCTGTGTCTTTCCACCACAGGGCCAGGTTTATATAATGCTTAGTAGATAGCATGTCCATTTTGGTTTCAATGCAAGACTGGTCAGAATCTGTATTGTTTCCGGCATGGACTCTGAGGTGGATGTATGCAGGATGTGAGAATTGATGACGGAAGCTCTGCTCTCTCAACGGCTGACCTTCCTCTCACCTGGGGGAAGTTATTATATGAAAACCGTTCTGAAAATGCTCCATAAAATTCTTGCAATATGCTGTCATGATGGTGCAGAAAGATATGTGTGTGTGTGCAAGTGTATCCCACAGGTGTATTTTCTAGCCTATAGCATTAAAGGTCCCCTAACGTAAAATATATCTATATATACACAACAAGTGCATGGTAAAAAAAAACAACACTAATTTAAATAGAATATTCAGCTCAAAGGGGAGTGGGTCTTTCCAAAACGAAAATGGAAGGATATGGTGCCTTTGATTGTTAAGTGAACATACATTAAATATATATGATTAATATATATGATTATCTAGACTGATTATATGAGTATCACAGCGTCATAGACAGATAGACTGACTAAGGACGGAAAGGACGGGCTTCCCTCACCATGGCCCTCAGAGCCGTGATTGATTCAGCTGTTGAGTGTTCCTCAAGAGACTGCTGAGGAGCTAGTCTAATGCCTCCCACTGTACTGTCTCCCCTAAACAGACCCTAGGGAGGCACTACACAGTTAGGATAAGCACAAACTCCTGCAAAGACAATTTCAGAATTGGCATTATGAAAATGAGTGTGAGAGAGAGTTATGAAAAGGAACGTTTTTGGCGCGCTAGAGGCTGAGAAATACTCCTAGACACTAGTATCAAATGTAGTAAAGGAACATCGCAACCTTTGCAAACGTCTCCCGCTGAACAAGCTTATTGACCGCAAAGAACCTGATCAATCTCATGGGGAAACCTGTAAACCCTTTAAATACATGTCAGGATAGCAGACAGGACCCAAACACAGACCAACAGGTACAGTAAAGGGGGGGATTTATTCCAGTCCAGAATGTTCACAATCCAATCTCGTGGTCCAAAGTCACAAATGCCAAACAGAACTCAGGAGGGACAGACCAGAAACAGCAGGCAGGCTCTAAGTCGACTAACAGGCAAAGGTCGTTATTAGCAATTAGCAGCCGGAGATTAGCAATTGCCAACAGGTGTAGCTGATTGACAGTTTCAGGCGGCGGGAGTAGCAGCAATCGGTAGACCAGCCCAGAGGCGGTGTGCAGGGCGGGGCACAGTGGCAACAGGGTCTGTAAGCATATACTTGCTTACTCATGGAGGTGAGTCTCCCGGCAGCAACTCAATGGAAGTCGTAAGGTCTTGCTGAAAACCTGTTTCAGGTCCAAATACTCCGCAGCGACCGACGATAAGTCGGGATGCACATCACAACCAGGGGACAACACACAATCGGCAGTGGCAAGACAATGCGAGGGCTCCAACCCAACACAAAAAAGGGCTCCAACCCAACACAGAATTCTCTGTCCAATTAATATGGGGGTTATGTTTGACTAACCAGGGGTGGCCTAAGACAACAGGAACTAGAGGTGAGTCAATAATGTAGAAAGCCAATTCCTCATCCGTCATCGGCTCGCCTCGCCACTCGTGTGCGCCGCGTTCATCCCTCTTCTTTAGGTTATAGCAAATTTGTTCCCTCTGTTTTGTCTATGCCTGCAATGACACGGCAGTTGTGTTTGGTTACAGTGGGGTGACATAAAAGTGTGCACAGGCCTCTGCAAATTGAATAGTTTGTTGGTTTTAAATCACACCTGCAAATATTGAATCCTTTCTTGTTTAGTTTTAGTGTAATCGCTGGTGAGGATCAGAGTGGCAAAACAGAGGCATCCTTGATGAGGCTGCTGCATTATCAAAGTGGTTTTCTTGGTACTTGTAATTCTTTTAATTGTGGCCCTGCTTGTAATAATGGGGAGTGTATGGACTTACTCATTTTCAGTGTGTGTTTGTGTGCGCGTGTGTGTGTCTGTGTTTGTGTTGAGGAAAACAGCTTTTCAAATGTCATGCCTCAAGGACAGATTATTAAAGGGCAATAAAGAAACCGTGTGATGCTACACACTCCCCCTGGAGGTTGTTGCAGGGACGCATGCGGAGCTGAGTGTAGGAGGGATAACGCAAATGCTTTAAAGGATGTCAGTGGAGGAATGAGCCACTATGTTTCCATGCCAACAGCGGAGGAGAGCTTCTTGGAGAAGAAGGCACAGGGGAACATCTTGACCGTGGACTGGTGGAATATGCACTTCTCCGTCTTGACGTACGGACGGTGGTGCTCCTCCAGCATGGGGGAGTAGACCAGGATGTCATCAATGTACGCAACCCCTTCTCGACCAATCATGTCCTTGAATACCTCATCAAGATAGGACTGGAAAACCAAGGGGGCGTTCGCCATTCCAAACAGCATTAGGAGGTATTCGTAGCGATGTCATACTGAATACCGTCTTCCACTCGTCTCCCTCCCGGATACGAATCCGGTTGCAGGCGTTCCGCAGGTCGAACTTGGTGAAGAACCAAGTCCCCCTGAGTTGCGCTTTGGCCGACGGCACCAAGAACATGGTGTAGCGAACCTTCACAGTCAGGCCCCGGTGATCACTGGAACTCCCACCGCTGTGACTCCACAGGTGGTGTGATCGCAGGTCTTCCTACAGTCTGATCCCCAGGATAGGACCTGACTCCGGCTCCAGGAGATGGTAGCGTTGTGGAGCATGCGCCACGGGAGGCCCAGGATGACAGGGTGTAGAGGGGAGGAGGTAACCAAGAATTACAGTCTTTACCGATGACAGCCGTCCGTGGTGAGGGTGATGGGTGGTGTGATGTGGGTGACGAACCAGGTACCGACAGGCCTCCCATCCAGCGCCGTAACCTCGAGTCGACATCCATGAAGCTTGAGTCACTCAGGGCTGTGGACACATAGGAGGGAAAGTTACCTGAAAGTTTAATTTTGCAACAGAATGGTCGTGCTTTAAAGGAAGAGCAGACTGAGCCCGATTATGCTTCAGATAAAACAGTAACATTGCTTACCTCTCCCTGTGCTCCTCTCTAGCTCAGGCGGCACCTCTCCCGGACGTGACCGGCCTGGCCTCAGTAGGAGTGCAGGCCCAATCGACTCTGGCGAGCTCTTTCCTCCGCGGGAAACCTCATGATTCCCCACTCCATTGGCTACTGGCACTTGGGCTTACCTCGTCGTGAGGGGGGCGGGAGGCGTCCCGCCAGGCGATCACGGTCCCGAAATAGACGGGAAAACAATTAATGAACACGGAGAAGCGAATAGCAATTAATAAGACTTTAACTTATGTCACTCAGCAAACACAAACATTCACAGTATACCCCCACAAACACAACAGGTGAAATGAATGAATGAATGATTGGTGAATGGAAGCTGGGGTGCGTTGAAAGTATGGACGGCTGCAGACCGGTGGTTAGTACTCTGGCGAGGTAGAACGGAGAGGGGGAGCACCGCCCCTGGGTGCGACTCCTGACGTTACAAAAAGGATACAAGGTGGAGGTTAGCTCAATACTGAATGACCTTATTATTTGGCTCTCACTGGTATTGTAAAGGTCAATAATGGTCAGGTATTGATTAGAATACTTTTGATTGGCTGGGGCAGGCTACTCAGAGGAAGTGCACTTTAGGCATGAGTTTGCACTTTTGCTTGTTCTGCTTGATCAATGCTAACAAATTAAATAATTCCAGTTAAAATAACATATTTGTCAATGTATGCTCTCACACATACTGTAAGAACAATATATTTAATATTGTATACTTTATCTCAGTATATTTGGACCGTGTCGACGTGCAGATTTATTTTGTTTTCAGATGGCACTTAACATTGAGTCACTACCCACTCTGTTATGAGACAAATCCCCCCAGTTATGTAATCAGCTAAGCAGTTGACATATTTAATAGGCAACAGCCCCTCCTTTTTCACAGCAGCACTGACAATACATCCAGCCACATCAATGATATCAGTGGCATTTGGCAGTGGGCCTGCAGTGCTCCACTAAACATGGAGTGGCTATATCCGGGGTTTGTCTCCCCCAGCGCTGGCCAGTAAATAGTCTGTATGTTATGCGTTTAAAGTGCACCCTGGGCACCCTGGGCACGGTCAATAGCCTTTTGTCTCAGTGCCTGGGAAACAGCTCGGTAAAACACTGGCAGCGCCACTTACGCTAATTACGTTTTGCTGTCGGATGTCTCCATGTCAAACTTCCACCCTCCCTGGAGCGACGCGCAACCTTTCTGCATCGCCGCGACACGTGGGTGGGGACTGTGGAGAGTGTGTCTCGTGTGCGTGTCCGCGAGATTCTCTGTGCGCGCGCCAGTTGTGTGTTTTCAGGGACTGACGCAGCAGCGAGGCTAATGATTTGGCTCGTTTCCACCACACGTCCTGGATGAAGTCATTCCATTTAATAATACAGTTTTATAGTGAAGCTTTTAAATGGAACTTAATTGCTACATGTTTGATTGTATGTTTTTCCTGTAATGAGACAATACTATAAAAGGCTATCCAGAAATAGCGGTGGCAAATTAGTCCCTGTTAAATAAACAATAAATAAACAACAAATAGTAACAAACAAATAAACAAACAAATCATCTCTTTTACCTTTATACAATATTACATTAAGGCTACATTTCAAGATTTATTATCATTTACAATTTCCGGGACTCCATCAGGGTCCAGATGAATGTCACAGCCACATCATGTTATACTCTAGTGGACTCTGCAGTGCTAACGTCCTAGGGGACC
Organism: Percopsis omiscomaycus; assembly: GCA_027575585.1. Classification (NCBI taxonomy): domain Eukaryota; kingdom Metazoa; phylum Chordata; class Actinopteri; order Percopsiformes; family Percopsidae; genus Percopsis; species Percopsis omiscomaycus. The sequence goes on from JAODLI010016596.1 coordinate 16,300, forward strand.
CACACATGGGTCACTGTGGTCTGGTGAAAGAGACCAGAGCAAGGACCCAGAGGAGAACTAGATTAGGGGAGAGTTGTGTGGTGTTTTTAGATCCACTTCCATGATGGGATTGTCTGGATGGAATTGTTGATGGGCTACCCTGAATCTGCTTGTCTCACAGGTGAATCAATGAGCTGCTTTCTAACAGAGAGCTTCTGCAACCATGGTAGTGTAGAGATGGTGACTATCACAGAGGGATATATGGCAGGTGCATTTGCACATAGAAGGATTTGGACTCTTAGGACAGATTTATCCTCACATGGGTGGTGCAATAATAAGCTTAGGCAATATACATGCATATCAATATCACACATATCTTTATACACAGGAGGTAATGCAAAGTATATATGGTTAAAATATTATCATCTACAACTGAGACGTCTAAATAATAATAATTGTAATTGATGCTTGCATGTAATTCCAGTGTGGCAGGCCCCATTCTTCTCCTGTTTTCTATTGCTCTCCTTGGTGGCTATGAAGAGAGGAAGGGATGGGAACCTAAGAACAGTTGCTAAGGCAACCGGGAACAGTTCGGAGGCTTCTTTTAACAAGTTGCCTAGGAATGCATTTCTGGCTTTTACATAAGAGGATACTTTCTCTCGCTCTCACGCTTTCTCTCTGTCTCTCTCTCTCTCTCTCTCTCTATCACACACATGCATACTCACATGCACACACACACACATATGCACACGTATAGCATGCACAACACACAAACACACTCAAAGGGCTTTTCCTGTAGCAGAATGTCACATTCAGCATGATTTATTCATATTTGAATAGCTATGCTGGAGTCATGAAGCCAGCACGTAAATGCAGCTCTATGCAATTGAGGACTGGACAGGGGTTTTCACACATGTAAACTTTGCTGACTCCTCCAATCAAGTTATTTTCAAATTGCAAATGGAGAGGAGAAAAGGTGAATTGGACATAATGTAAAAAATGGGGATGAGGAGACATTGATTTGTTAGAAACAAGCATAGTTTACAACTTTGTGTCACCTATAGTTGACAAATGAGGTGTAGATTCTCAATAGCAGTATTGGAAGCAAGTATTGCATTATAGTATTTAATATACAGAAAAATCCATTGGAAAATTATGATTAATTCACTGTATTGGGCCCTAAGATTGACAAAGCCAGCCCTCTATGCCATAGTGGGGAATTTCTTTCTGTTGCATATGGTGCTGTCTCTACTTTGACTGGTAGAGGAGCCTGGGAATAGCGCTGAGCGCAGCACAGATAACGCACTTCATCATTAGCCAGCTAATTTGGCTCCTCACGATAACTGGTCACACATTCAGCAGCTTTTCTTTATCTAGCCAGCATAATCTCTTCCCTGTTAAAAACTATGGCTGCCTCGGTCCGCCCTCCTGTAGGATATTGAGTGCTGGAGAAGCAGAGTTGCCTATAACTCTATAACGTAACCACTTCTGAAGGAATTAGGTGTCTGACAGGCTTGTGCAAGTAGCTCTTTTATTTTGGGGGGGGGGTTGTACGAATATGCATACTTCTACAATACCTACGTTCCATCATCATTTGACATTGTCTTTATCCTATCAGCCTCCTGCTAGGTCCCAAGTGAGTTCTCACAAACACCAAGGAACTCACTGTAGAGCTACGATATACCTACAGTCCCATTAGCATGAGGCACATTCGGGTCAGTGAGACACTTCGCTGTGCCAATGCATTATCAACCTTTATCATAGCCTACAATAGTATGTTTCCACATCGGCTATTGGTTGAAAAGGAAGGGGACATGGTTATTGTGACAACCTAATTCAGTTTTTACTCCTTACCTGCGGACTCCCTCAAAACCTTCGCACATTCAGAAATAACTATAAGTCATCACACCAAATGAGCGGTTTGACTCTCCTCCTTGTCATCATTGCTAGTGTTTAGATAAGGCCAGAAGACAGTACCCACTTACCTCTGCTTGTCTCTCCGTGGTGTAATCCTGTCCCCAGTGCTAGCAGGTAGACCCTGTACCCTGCTGGGACACAGATAGCGGGGAGTAGGCTTTGATCACTGCTGTAAAGGAAGGCTTTGGGCCTACCAGACTGCCTGGGTCTCTTTTCCCATCCAGACACCGCTGCCAGATGTGCGAAACAACTCACAGCTAGAGGCTGCAATGCAGTCAAACAAAAGACATCCATCTGTGCGTTCACAAGCATGCACTTACAGTATGGTTGCAATGTAGGGAGCAGGGTAGCCTGGGCGGTCAGGGTAGCCTGGGAGAGGTAATTTTACTGTAGTAAAATTGTATGTAGATAGATACACGCACCCGTAAAACCTCACACTGATCCCTGGCACCTCTCTGGAAGTTCAGCTCAGAGTCAAAGACATCCGCATTAACAGTCTAATGCAGTGCCCAGTTATTGGGGTTGACTGAGATGAAAAGATTAACGCATTATTGATTTTAAAGGCTGCCTTCAAGGAGAAGAGCTCTCCAAAATGTACAGCATGTTGGAGCCGATGGATATGGAAGTTCAAGGTGGGGTTGGGGTGCACATTATATATATTTGCCAAGTTTGGAGTAGGAATAAGGAGTCAATATATCCAATGTAGTTTTGTTTTCACCACACTTATTATAGACATTTTTAAGTATTTCGACTTTACCTTTGGGACACCACCCCGGTTCATCGTTCTGAGAGATGATTATGATTTATTAATAATCAATATATAAAGTAGTCTAATCAAACTCGTGATCCGTCAGTAATCTTGACCGTGGATTGATCGTGTTCTGTGATGCACAAACCGTGAGAACCTTCTTCTTAATATAAAGTGAGTTTATTACACACATTCAGTGTAGATTATATAATGTCAACAAACAAAACAAAAAATGATATCGGTATATATACACAACTTCACTTAAACCATAACAGTAGCAACACAATATCCAGGCTTCAATAACCTGGTACTCAATCAATAACAACACAATATTGCTTTGTTTCAATATTCCAGAAAGTTATAAGGGGAATACAAAGTTTTAGACAATGGCATGACAATGGCTGGTCAAACCCAGCAGATTCGATCTGGCTATCCTAACCTAGGCGTTACCTAATGGTCTGGAGCAGGAAGAGACAGACAGTTTGGAAAAACTCTTTAGATTATTTTACAACCAGTGCATCCAGACCTGAGCAGGATATTTACCGTGCTTATGTTTGGAGAGCAGGGTTGACAGTGTTGACAGTGTCCAGAGGGGTCTTACTAGCAGTATTTCAACCCAGTTTGGTTACGTCAACCCCGCAAGAATTGCTCAAAAAGGGCCGGGGGAATTCTATCTATAAAGATAATTGTTAAATAAACAAAAGGAATCCCCAACTCCACAGACAACTCCTTTGATTTAATGCATTTAGCTGTAGTTCTGAAAGCAGTTATGTCTTCTGCATGTGTGTGTTTGTGCGTGCGTGTGACACATGCACATACATTCAGCACTGACTCAGCACGCGTGCCCGCCTGTTGGCAGGCACCCGTGGTCAGAGATGGACGGAGAATGAAGGGCCGCATCGGCGACAAGACATGGGCTGTTGGGAAGGGCATAGTGCCGGGTGTTGAGTATCAGCTCGTAGTCTCCAAAAATATGGCCACCCTCTCCTGTGCTGCCACTCCAGATGGCTGAGTAAGCAAGATATGTGCCAAATGCCATAAGCCAAGGCCTTATTTTGATCTGAGCTGCTTGGGTGAATAATATGGGGCTTGTAAAGCTGACAAGCCTCTGTTCTAGACTTGCTAGCCTGCTGCCCTGTCCATTGTTTTCTCCTCAAATCTAATAGCTCAGGCCATTTCTGATTTGCCCCGAGGGTTTAAAAAAAACAATTCCCCTCGCTTTGATTTTCCAAAGAAAGGCCACAATTGCGAAGAGAGTGGATTTAACCTTTGGGAGATGGATACGCAAGCTACAACATTGATTTCTTGTTATTTAGAAAATGAGGGGCGGGCCGGTTTGATGTTGTGCTGCTTGATCAGCTAGACAGGGCTCTTGGTTGGCAACATGTTATCAAACAGTTCTGTTTATTGTACCTAAAATGACTCAGGAACCTGGAAAATGTCTTCTCTTTTAAGTATTTGTCAATTGGAAGTGTCCACCTTTTGAGTTAGTTGTTCAATGATCCAGTAATCCAGCAAATCACCCCTGGAACAAGATTAGTATTAAATGTAGAGAGGACTTTCCAATGCTGGACCGCTCAGAGGGGAAATTCCTAATCTGATTCAAAGCACCTCACAGCATCATTGTAATTCTCTGTAGTGTTGACCCACCCAGGCAACACAACACACCTAACAAGACCTGGCCTTTATCCTAATCCCCTTTTAAATAATATTGCAGCTAGCCACCACGCTAACCACTGCCAGCTCTGAAGGTCGCATGTATCTCCTAGTCTAGTCCTGTGCTTTATTATCTTTTAACTTTGTTTTCAACTCCTGTTAGGGCCCGAGCCAGTGGACGAGTGGGAGCTGTCAGTGATACTCAGCAAAGATATAATGCTATTTAAATGCTAATGTGTTAAGAGGAGCACAACGACCTTTATTTGCTCTCTGAAAAACAGGAGCATATAACAGAGGAGCCTAATAAATGAGCCTCTTCCTCTAACACCCTTTTTCGGATCCCCCTCCTCGCCACATGTCATATAGATGCTATGTGTATATAGCTGGCGGGGCTCCGAGGGCTGTGACAGCATTGGAGCTTTGGTAGAGGTCCAGGTGTTGAGTCAAAAGTAATTGGTTGATGGAAGAGCCACGCGTTTGGATTATTTCTAAAAACAACAAGCTAGTCCGCTAGTATGGGGAACCGGTAGTGTTCTTCAAACAAATATGCTCTGTGTGCAGATGTGAACTCAGGCCAACTTGTGACAGATCCCACTTTGCAAGTAAATGTCAGTACTGTACACTCAACTGCAATGTTAATTATAGGAGACGACAAAAAACATGGTGAGATCCAAAACAAATGTGGAACAGCAAATTATACAGGAGCAGGAAGATGATGCAGTGGCAAAAGGTGGAAACATTAAATTACAGTATATAACTATATTAATTGACCTTTTGTAATTGCTTCTTCAATTACCTGTTGAAGTCAACACTAATCCATGTAATTCAGAATAGCTCCAGTAGGCCCACAGTATACATGCAGACACCCACTCCCCAATTAAAGGACATCATACTGTATGGGATGCATCATGACCAATTGTAGGCCAGGATGAACGACATTAACCAGTGGCCAAACATTTTTTGTTTGGCCTCTGTGGTGCAGTACGACTATTGAAGCCTTGCTGTTTAGCCTCTGTCAAAGCACCAAAGAGGTTTTCATTTCAAGTATACTGTATGTGTCTTTAAGCTACTTAGTCCGAAAAAAAGAGTGATTTCACATTACCTGGCTTGAGATAATTACGAGGCCGTAATAAACAGCTGAAACAACTCAGACGTTGCTGTATTACTTTAAATATACATTTTAACATCATCAGCCCATCTGAACCCCTACTGCTGGCAGCCTTGCTGGGGTATCAGATGATGCCACGCCAGATGCTTGCGTCAGGGCACAAACAACAGGCCTTTTCCATGTTCGCAGATCTCACAGATACTTGTCTCCGTGTTCGGAGAGATCACTTGCCAGGAGGACGCTCGCTCACTGAGAGGGCTGCTGTTGCTTCAGTCTGCCCTGCATTAATATTCAATAGATGCGTTGGAGGACTCACTTTTCGAATCCTGCATCCGCTGTCTTCCTCTTTCCCTCTGTCAAACTCAAATTCTGTATTGGCACAGGAAAACGTGAAAAAAGAGAGAGAGAGAGAATGAATCTGTCACCTGCGTGCTAATTCAAAGAAATGCCATAACTTTTGCCATGTACAGAATTTATTCAGCTGTCCAAAATACTTCAAGGCACAGCCGGCCGTCAAGGACAGGGCAGAGTACGACAGTAGCAAAGCGTCAGATGGAAATGTATCACCGCATCAGACGGTGCATCGTCATCCTCCTGTTAGAGGTGAATACCAAAACCATGAACCGGGACCGGGCCCGGGACCGGCAGGAGCCACGCAGTGCTCACCTGATTCCAACCTAGCTGCATGTTTCATACTGTAGGTATTTTTATCTCTGCTGTCTTAATGTGATGCACACGCTTACTCCGAGGGTATATCTCTTGTCGGTTTTTCCCCCTCAAGCAGACTATATTAATATTATATCAGGCAGCAAAATAGTCGCTTTCATGCATGAACAAAATAAAAACATTTTATACCTAAACCAATCCTAAATTAGGTAACACCTGCAGGGGATGACATGGTAGACCTCATTAAAAAATACATCAATATATTTTACATAATTTGTGACATGCAAACAGTCTTTGACTGGTCTCTGGATTTAATCCAGCCATCTAGATCTCTAGGCAGGCACTATTGACTACATATTGACTTTGGGTGAATATATTAAAGAGGCAATATTGACTATTTAGTGGAAGATTAAGTTTGCGGAGAATTCTTTAGACTATATTATTTATGTGGATTGTCACTGCAGGTTACATTCACTCTCAAATAAACATTTTGTTAATGTATTATTTTCACTGGATCAATTTCAAGTTTTGCCTGTTTATGTTACACTTGTGTTATAGTACTGTATAAACGTATATTGAGTATACGCGTGACACTAGGGTTTATTCAAATTTAAATCCAGGCATAATGCAGGAGTGCTTAAAAGTAGTTCCTTTTAAATTAGGGATTTTATGGGGATTAGAGGCAAAACGCTAACACTGCTCAGGTATTACACTACATACGCCCGAAACTAAAGGGTTTAATACTTGCTTTAAAGATACTAGATCTTATAGACTTCTCCTTTAACTTTAACTACAAAAATTAACCTAATGCTGTATATCAACAGTAGGTTAATATAGAGACTATGTTAAACTGACAGAGATCATGTAGGAACATCTTTCTTTGCCAGAACCTGTTGTTAAAGTCATTAAGGGCATTTAGATGTGTGTATCACTTTTGTAGTTTCTGTTCTATGGAACTCCCTCTCCCACTCCCAAAAATAAACACAAATATGCATATTTGCTTATGTCTCTCTCTCTCTCTCTCTCTCTCTCTCTCTCTCTCTCTCTCTCTCTCTC